>JAIUZE010012667.1:0-17045 GCA_022085475.1 Heliosperma pusillum | reverse complement strand
TTTATTGTCAGTTAGCTCAATATAGGAATATATTATAATCGTTGTTTTTAGAATGGACCGACATTATAATACATCATTAATTCTAAATATCCGTATATTTATAATTTGCCAATTAATTATAACGGTTTATGTTTAATTAGCTTACATTATATACAACAATTAAATATAACATTTTATATTCAATTTACGAATTACAGTTAATTCGTCTCAGCTACCTTTATTTAATCATTATTAAATAATCGTCTCATCATCACATTGACTAACCTTTTAGTCAAATACACTGACTAACCTTTTAGTCATATAATAGGGCATCAATATGATTATTTTCTCAAATAATCACATCTCTCAAACACATCTTTTAGGTGTGACTTTTAGGGACCAGTTGATCACCGCCATCTGTATGACAATAAAGTCAAACTTATCTAGCAAGCCAACCGTTATTGATAAACGTTAATCAACTGATTATTATACAAAGTATACCCTGTGAACCTACAGAGATTTATTTATGTTATTGCACTAACTGTGGAGCACACTGGCTCCAACAATCTCCCACTTGTCCGTACAAGTGTATGTGCGATAACCGATTCTCAAATCCATAATAAATTTCTCCCACTCAATGTAAACCAATTTGCAAAGTCCGTATTCACAAAGGTCGTAGTTTACAAGTGATCAGTATCAAGAGTGGTTTCCTCGACTAGAGAGTAACTTAACTGATAAACAAATCTTTATTCGAGCATGGCCATGCATTTCAGTTACAGCTCCTCGAGTGGCCCTGAGAAATATCATATCCTGATAAAGGTTGAATATTTTCTTCAACTCGAATCTTGCAGATACAAGCGCAGTATGAAATAACTCAGTGAAAATCTATTTAGCGTCCTGTTACGGTCGACCATGAGAAAGAAACCAAAGTCACCCAAAAACTGCCTTTATCTCAAGAGACAGTCGATAGTCAAAAGAATCGACTCTAGGAACACTGTGGATGTCCTATCCACGACCTGGCACCTAATGTTCTGAAACATTTAGGACTCCATAACGTCGTCACAAAATGTCCTGCGCAGTATCATTATAACCCGCATCTGTGATCGATCAGTCAACTGTTTGACTTATGACTCGTTGAACCCACCATCAATCGACTTCACAGAATAATGGCCAGAGTTATCAGCTCATGTAGGCGATTACGGACCAAAACAAAATATAATGTAATTCAGTTCACTTTGTGGTGTTCAATGTTGTCAGTACAACCCACATGAAAAACAAAATATAAAACAAAACGATGAGTTCATAGATAGTTTTTATGAAAAAGATACAGGTGTCTAATCCATATAAAACAACTAATACAACTCAGGAACACGCTTAATTCCCATGGAAATAACGTGCCCTTCATGCTTATCATATCTTAACGGTTTAGTGAGAGAATCTGCAACGTTATCATCCGTAGCAATCTTGTCTATCACTATCTCCCTTTGCTCCACGTAATCTCGGATCATGTGAGCTTTCCGTTGTACATGCCTAGACTTGTTGCTGGACTTAGGCTCCTTAGCCTGGAAGATGGCACCACTATTATCACAATAGATGGTGATTGGGGCATCCGAACTAGGAACTACGGTTACTCCCTGTAAGAACTGACGCATCCATATAGCTTCCTTCGCAGCCTCTGAAGTGGCATAGTACTCGGACTCAGTCGTAGAATCTGCTATAACATTTTGTTTGGAGCTTTTCCAGCTGACCGCAACGCCATTAAGAGTAAACACGAATCCAGACTGAGATTTCGAGTCATCTCGATCCGTTTGGAAGCTAGCATCTGCGTAACCGGTTGCGCATAGCTCAGTGTCACCTCCATAAGTCAATACCCAATCCTTAGTCCTCCGTAGGTACTTAAGGATATTCTTAACAGCTATCCAGTGTGTTTCACCTGGATTGCCTTGGTAACGACTTGTCATACTCAATGCATATGCCAAGTCTGGACGTGTGCATATCATGGCATACATGATCGATCCTATAGCTGATGCATAAGGAATCCGACTCATGCGCTCGACCTCTTCCGATGTCTTTGGTGCCTGAGCTGTACTCAACTGCATCCCAGAGACCATTGGAAGGTTCCCCTTCTTGGAGTTGGTCATGCTGAACCTCTCAAGAATCTTATCTATATAAGACTCCTGACTGAGGGATAACATCCGTCGTGATCTATATCTGTAGATACGGATCCCCAAAATTCTTTGTGCTTCACCCAGATCTTTCATCATGAAAATGGTTCTTAAACAAACTTTTACCGAAGTTAAGAGAGGGGTATGTCTTCCCAATCAAGAGTATGTCATTCAAAACACAATATTTAGGAAGACAATCTTGCTCCCACTCGCCTTGATATATAAGCATGGTTCCTCGACCGATCGAGTAAATCCATTCTCTTTTATCACCTGGTCGAAACGATGATTCCAACTCCGAGAAGCCTGCTTAAGTCCATAGATGGAACGCTTAAGCTTGCATACATTCTTAGGATTTTTAGGATCAATGAAACCTTCGGGTTGTACCATGTACAACTCCTCCTCCAAATAACCGTTTAAGAAGGCGGTTTTCACATCCATTTGCCAAATTT
Source organism: Heliosperma pusillum (assembly GCA_022085475.1). NCBI lineage: Eukaryota > Viridiplantae > Streptophyta > Magnoliopsida > Caryophyllales > Caryophyllaceae > Heliosperma > Heliosperma pusillum. Next base: position 14,452 of record JAIUZE010012667.1, on the reverse strand, counting down.
CATAGTCATGAAAAGCGGCAACCGCTAAGATTATCCGAATGGAATGCAGCATAACTACGGGTGCAAATATTTCATCATAGTGCAATCCTTGCACTTGAGTGAAACCCTTTGCCACTAGTCGTGCCTTGTATGTATCTGGTTGTCCTTTTACAGAATGCTTTATTTTATAAAGCCATTTGCACTGAAGAGGCCGAACCTTATCAGGTAAGTCAACCAGATCCCATACGTTATTCTCATACATAGAGTCCATCTCGGATTGCATGGCTTCAAGCCATAGCTTAGAGTCGGAACAGGTCTTGGCACCTTTATAGGTAGCGGGTTCGTTACTCTCTAGGAGTAAAACGTCATCTCTCCCATTCTCCTCGACCATACCAATGTATCTGTCTGGAGGAATGGAGACTCTACCCGACCTCCTGGGTTCCTCAGGAATATTTACCGCAGCCGATGATGAAGGAACAGTTTCCTCCATTGGTTGCTAGGTTGTTGGTTCTTGAATCTCCGACAGTTCGAAGGTTCCATTACTTGTCCTATTCTCGATAAATTCTTTCTCTAAGAACGTCGCACTAGCCGCAACAAAAACTCGATGTTCGGTAGGCGAGTAAAAGTAATGACCAAACATCCCTTTTGGATAACCAATAAAGTATGTCTTGACCGATCGTGGGCCGAGCTTATCGTCAGGTCTCCACTTGACATAAGCCTCGCAGCCCCAAACCCTAATAAAGGACAAGTTAGGGACCGTTCCCTTCCATAATTCATATGGAGTCTTGTCTACAGCTTTAGATGGACTTCGGTTAAGTATTAGAGCAGCTAACAATAGAGCATATCCCCATAATGAGTCAGGTACAACCGTGTGACTCATCATGGATCGAACCATATCAAGCAATGTTCGATTCCTCCGTTCGGACACACCATTCAATTGTGGTGTTCCAGTTGGAGTTAACTGTAGTACTACACCACAGTCTTTAAGGTGTTGATCAAACTCATTCGAAAGATATTCGCCACCACGATCTGAACGTAGTGCTTTAATCTTTCTATCCAGCTGGTTTTCAACCTTATTCTGGAATTCCTGAACTTGTCAAAGGACTCACTTTTATGCTTCATTAAGTAGACATAACCATATCTACTCAAATCGTCCGTGAAAGTGATAAAATACCTATAGCCATCTCTAGCGTTGATTGACATAGGTCCACACACATCAGTATTTATGAGTCCTAATAGGTCAGCAGCTTGCATTCCAACACCTTTGAAGGAAATTTGAGTCATTTTGCCTATGAGACATGATTCACACGTGCCAAAAGATTCATAGTCAAATGGGGAGATAGTCCTATTATCAATGAGCTTTTTCAAGAGTTTTTCATTTATGTGTCCCATACGGCAATGCCATAGATAGGTTTGATCTTTGTCACCAACCTTTGCTTTCTTATTACTCACATGCATTATATCTGTGGTTTGATCTAAAACATATATTCCATTCATGGAAACAGCTTTACCATAAATCATATCGTTTAAAGAGAAAATACAGCTATTATCCTTTATTACAAACGAAAATCCGTCCTTTATCAAGTACGGAAACTGAAATAATGTTCTTAGATAAACTGGGTACATAGTAACAGTTATTCAGAAATAACTCAAATCCACTTGGGAGTTGGATTACATATGTTCCCACTGAAACGGCAGCTACTTTTGCTCCATTCCCCACTCGCAGGTCCACATCACCCCTTGCGAGAGTTGTGATGTTTCTTAGGCCCTGCAAATGATTGCACAGATGAGAACCACAACCAGTATCTAGTACCCAAGTTCCGAAACTTGCATGGTTGATCTCAATCATATGAATAAAAGAAGAAGACATACCAACAGGAGAGACGCGGCCTGCTTTATGTCCTCACGGTACACGAGGCAGTTCCTCCTCCAATGCCCAAACTTGTGGCAGTGGTGGCACTCCACGTTACCTTCATCGCTCTTTGTCTTGCCTTGTGAGCTACCGCTAGTCTCACCAGGCCCACTCTTGCCTTGCCCTGGCTTTTTGAATTTTGGCTTCCCTACAGCTAGGTTGGCCTTAGCCTTGCCCTTACCTTTGCCCTTGTTGGCAATCATGAGAACGTCCTGTTTCAGACTCCCACTCAATTTCAGATCACTCTCTGTCTGTACAAGGAGTGAGTGGAGCTGATGAAGACTCTTCTTCATATCATTCATATAGTAATTTGCCCTGAAATGGGCAAAACCATCATGAAGTGAATGAAAAACGCGGTCTATGACGATCTTCTCATCGATTTTGCAACCAAGTGCCTCCAGTTTCTCGACATTCTCAATCATGTCAAGAATGTGTGGGCTAACTGCTTGGCCCTTCTGGAGTTTCGCTTCAAAGAAGCGACAGGTATGCTCATAGCTAACGATCCTCGGAGCTTTTGAGAACTCGTTAGACAGCGTGGTGAAAATCTTGTTTGCACCTTGGGCAATGAATCGTCTTTGCAAATTGGATTCCATTGAAAAGATGAGTACGTTCTTTATCGCCCCCGCCTTCATTACGAAATCACTATAAGCAAGTGATTCATTAACTCTTGCATTGGGGCCTAGGTTTAGCGGTCAAGTACTTGCGCTTACCGTCAGCAATGGCAGCATTCCGTAATGCCGCCTCCCAGTCCGCAAAGTTGGACCCATCATTCTTCAGTCGCGTGGACTGATTCATGTTGTCCATAAAAATCTTTAGCCAGGACTCGTGATCAAGTGTAGCACTTGGCATTGGGTCGTCTGTACGTCCAGCCATTTGTTATTTTAGCAGTTATATCTTTATATAACGGATTCAAGAAACTGTGAAAAGAAGAAAAATTATGATAAGTTTCATCGTTTTAAAATTAAGTCTTAATGCAAAAACTGTATAATGCGATGACTCATGCATTTATACAATTGACCTCCCTCAAGAATTATATAAATGATCCCAAGACTCAATTTCTGTAAATTGATAAGCCAACCTCTTGGCTAATTCTACTTTTAGAATTCTCAGTCGATAAATTTCTGTAAATTCTATCTTTAGTCCATTATAATCACGAGCTATTACTCGTACTATGATGTTGAGATAAAATAGGTCAACACTCACTACTTACCCAACGTAGAAGGGGTCATATTATGACTTCCGACGAAGAAGGGGCTCATAGTAGTTTTTCCTATAAAGACTAGTCTCAATTTTCATTTTAGAGGAAGATCCCATCATCTTAAATTTAATTCAATTTAAGTGAACAAAATTCTAGCATTTCGTGAATGATTTAGACTAAGGTGATGGCCCTCTGAACGAGTGACATCTGTATGTCTAAGATGAAAATTCAAACTACATGAATCATTTTTCATGCATCTTAGGTGGTTTGGTTTAGGCGGAATATGATGCAATTATTTAACATGTGAATGAAAAGCAAAAGAACGAAAAATACGTAAACTATTACAACGGTCCTAGTGTGGCCTATCTACCAAAATGAACAGTAAATACAAGTTTGGAATCCATCCTAATGGACCCGAGAAGCTTGACTTTGTCTCATCTTGGTCCATGTCGCGGGAGTGAGCATCCGATCTCCATCTTTAGTCTTCTTAAATTACATTTTCAAAATTACAAAATAAACCTATTTACATTCTAATTCCAAAAACATAATTAAAAGAAATAAAAGGAGATTCGAGATCTCATAAAAACATCCAAACCATGTTTCCATCATTACGAAAACATGATTAACTAAGGCCACACTAGGTATTACATTTTTCAACCAATTGCAAAAAAACGTAAATCAAACCATTCATTCATTCATTCATTCGACAAAAATAAAATGCATCAACTATATTAATTAATACTACAAAACATAATTCATTAATTATGTTGATTAATTATCCAAACCACCATTAAAAACGATCAAAATTATGTGACAATTCTTTAATTGCCCACAACAATTTTAATCTTCCAAAATCCATTTTTATTTTAAACCTTTTTAAAATAATCGGGTATCATTATTGTGAACCTTTTCACAATAACAAACAAACATTATCTATATAATGTCAAAAAAAAAAAAACAAACAAATTTTTTTTTTCTTTACTGATCACTGTTCACGTTAACAGTACCAGTCCAAAAATAATTTTTTTTTCTTTCTTTCTCACGGATTAATCAAAAAACCGAAAAGAAACAAAATTAAAACCATAAATATTACCTGCTGCAAGGTAAAAAAAAAACAGATTTTTTTTTTTTTTATTAAACAGCAGCAGCACGGACAGAGGGAAAAAATTTCGGTGTTGTCAATATTGCTAGATCGGTACAAAATTCAATATCTAATCGTTATTAAATATTGATTCAAACTAGATTATTCAATTTAACCTTTTAAAATGAACATCTAAATCATGATTAAATCGATTATCCATATATTCATTTAATCACAATCGTTTTGAACATCATTAAAATTGAATCATTATACAAAAATTATCAATTTAAAACAATGAGTCCGAAAACAATAGCAACAACAAAATCAAAACAATTCCATCTTATTTTAATTTAATCCTTATCAAATTAAAACAAGTACAAATTTATTATATTGAATTTTAACCTTTTAAAATAACAATATCAATAAATCAACAATGGAAAAACAAGACCTAAAAAAAAACAAATTACACGGCATAAAAAAAATCAGCCGTGACACAATTTTTTTTTTTCTCGGTATAAAATTTTATTTCTCAAATTTTATATTCATAAAATGAAAAACATATAATATAATTTTGTAGCCTTACGCTCTGATACCACTTGTTGGAAATAACTGTTTACATCCCCTTAAAATTTAGGATTATAACAAAATTATAGAATATGAATTGCGAGTCATTAATATGAAAACAATATAAAATTTAGAGAAAGCGAATTTAACCTTTGGTCCTAGCAAAATTCGGCCTAAGAACAGATATCAAAGTAGATATCCTCCTAATCGTCTCACCCAAGATTGATCCAGAAATGCCCTTCTCCTTTGCTAGAAAGATAATTAAAAGTTATTGTTCACTTTTAAGGTATTTGTGTTTTGTGTGATGGACGCACAAGTGAGTGTAGAAATTAGGTTTTAGAATTTTTCTCCAACCCTCCTTATCTCACGGCATGTACTAGGGTTTTATGAGGAGATTTGTCTCCTCAAAAACACTACCCATGGACCGAAAAATCCTCAGTGTATTTGGACTATTTTCCGGTATTTTCCGGTTATATTAGCTTCCATTTAATATAATGTTATACATATTATATTTGTCTAATATGTTGTCATACATTAATAAGGTCCATTACAACATTTTGTAGTGGATATATTAACATAACAATTATTATGACAATCGTATAGTATATACTTCAATTATAAATATCAGTATATTTATAATCCTGCTAATTAAATATAACGGTTTATGTTTAATTACGAGCTCACATTATATACTACAACTAAATATAACATTTTATATTTAATTACGAATTACAGTTAATTCGTCTTAGCTAATATCTCATCATCACATTGACTAACCTATTAGTCAAAAACACCGACTAACCTTTTAGTCATTTAATAAGGCATCAATATGATTATTTTCTCAAATAATCACATCTCTCAATCACATCCTTTAGGTGTGACTTTTAGGGACCAGTTGATCACCGCCATCTTTATGACAATAACGTCAAACTTATCTAGCAAGCCAACCGTTATCGATAAACGTTAATCAACTGATTACAATACAAAGTATACCCTGTGAACCTATAGAGATTTATTTATGTTATTGCACTAACTGTGGAGGACACTGGCCCCAACAATATCTAGTACCCAACTAGCATTAACTAAGGTCTATCGACAAGGAAAAATCCACAATCAACTAATCCACATGAAACATTCATAAATATATTTTAACAACGTTAGTCCAATCATTAATACACTCGAAGCCACAAGCATAGATAGTCATATCTAGAGAAGCATAGTTACCACCAACCACAAGATGAATGGGCACTCCATTCTAAACTTAAAGAAACTTCTCATTCTCAAATCACAAAATCTCAAAAAATCTAAAGCCACCAAAGAGGATACAACACCACTATAAGGATCCATCTTAAAGCTTAACTTCTATTTTCCAAGATAAAAAAAAATGAGATTTCCTCACTCCAAAGACACATATTCTAGCTCAAGAATCCCAAAATACATTACACTCATTTTCTGAGCCAAGCAAACGAGATATCCAATCCACTAGAAAAAAGATGAAGCAACCACGAGTTAGGGAACATTAAGGAATCTCAAGGAGAACACGAGAATAATCAGGCATGAGATTGAAAGAGAGGAACGCTGAAATAACGAGGTCATAAGCAAGAGACAACGCAGATAATGGAGTTATGAAGGTATCCGAGTAAGAAAGAAGATATGAGCATGCGATTTCTTAATGATCAATTTCGACAAAAACTTGCAAGACAGGAAATGGAAACAGATAATGGTACGAGTAAAGGTATAAGGTTAAATCCAAAAACATTCTCCATTAAAACGTAGGGTGGGATCAAGTAAACTTATCCTTTTTACAAAGGTCTTTCACAAGGGATTACCGTACCACGATTCATCAAAATAAGGTACACCTACATGCGACAAATCGATTGCTTCCCAATTCATCCATCATTTCACATACCCCGGATTCCCAAAAGCGAAGTTGCAACTCAAGCATAATAACATTTTTTTAACTCCAAAATTTGACACAACTTCAAAGGTTCCAAAAACCAAAGGACTAACATAGACTTGTCTACAGTAGTCTTTTTTAAACTCCTATATTCCACATGGTAGGACACTAAACCAAAAGGTCATCATAAATATCTTAAAGCATCTTCATCATAGCTTACCTAATCGGTTATCACTCATATCCATAATCTTCTAGTAACATGGTTTAATCTACCATCATAACTTATTACTTCAAACGAGTCTGCGATATCATAAGATAAGATCATATCTTTAAATCCAAGAATCATAGCCAAGTACTTTTCCACCAAGCATATAACCAGACCTACACACTAGGAAACCACAACGAGTCACTTAGTCTCAAAGGCATTTTATAGCTCAAGGTATCATCCAAATATTCTGACTTATAACAACTTGCCCTAAGATAGGTATGATCCTCAAGACTATATAATATAACCACACTCCTATGTTACAAATATCAAGTCACCAACAAGCTCAAAGCTCCCAGGCAACTCACTTAATCAACATCACATCATCAGTTCCCATAAATCATTCACACAAACACTATGGCAAGCATCTAAATATTATAATATCCAAAGCATAGCACACTACACTCTCCCATTATTCCATCACTCATCATTACAGGGTAAAACTCAATTCTACACAACATTCCTCAAAGCCTCAAAATTCACTCACCCAATAGCATTACACTACAAACAAAGGGGAAGGTATCCACAAAAGGTGACAAGGGCAAGTTACAATTACAAAAGGTAAGATTGAGAAAAGTGACAAGAGAGATTCTTAAGGAGATAATTAACTAAAATAGATGAAGAAGAATCTAGATAGAGGGACGAGCGTAAGGTACACCATTGACAAGAAAAATCATCGATGCGGTTGAAACACACTTCAATCAGGCTTCTCAATCTTCAATCTTCGGTAGAGGATGCTTCTTCTAGTTAACATATGGTCCACTTCAAGACGGTGAATACAAACAAGGATAACGAAGCAAAGTCAAAATGTACAAACAAGGATAACGAAGCTGGGGGCTTTCGCCCGACACAAAATCAAAATGTTCAAAAGCAAAGTCAAAATGTACAAGTCAATGGCAAAACGAAGGACAACTAATCGTCATCGCCACCCAGCTCGGCTACTACAGTCGCCTCAAGAGCGGCGATCTCATCGTCTATGGCCTCCAACTCCCTCAACAAACGAGCCAAGTCTCTTTGTGGAGAAGTGCCTCATTTCAAAATACAAAAAGATACGATAAAGATAGAAAAGGAATGAGAGGTTCATACCTGTCAATCCCAGTCACCTAAGAGCGCCTCGATGGCCGTAGCCCGCAGCCGGTTGGCTACCCTCCACAAAACTACATGCTAAGACGGTGCCACCTATATTCAAATAAGGGTAAAATCAAATGCATTCCTATGCAATGAAAATAATGAAGATAGCCAAAGTTAGAGGCTTACCCTCCAACACCACGGGGTACGCTTGAGGCTTGACGCATGCCACCTCGATCTCCTGCAAAGATCAAGTGACTATTTAATTGACGATCGTTCATCGCTTCTCAAATAATTTCATTCAAACACCTCGGGGTAAGCTGGGGGCTCGACGCTTGCCACCTCGATCTCCTGCAAAGATCAAATGACTCTTTAATTGACGATCGTTCGTCACTTCTCAAATTAATTCAATTCAAACATCTCGGGGTAAGCTGGGGGCTTGACGCCTGCCAGCTCGATCCCCCGCAAATATAAAAAAAATCTTTAGTTGACGATCGTTCGTCACTTTTCAAATCAATTAAAAAACTCTTTAATTGAGAATTGTTCGTCTCTCCTCAAATCAATTCAAAAAGAACAACAAACAAGCAATGCTTAGGACCTACCTTTCTAACATACAATCCGTGGGCCGGTCTTTTATCATCACGATAACGCTAGCCAAAACCGAGTAGATTCCCTGAAATGATTCGATCCTAACATAGTCTTCCGTATACCCGCGCCTTGACAGGCTTCAAAACCGTCACTTGATGTTATCATCTCTGCAGGGACCCACCTTTTGAACATACAATATGTGGGCCCGTCTTTTATCATCAGGATATTGTTTGTCACAACCGAGTAGATCCCCCTAAATGATTCGACCCTGACAAAGTCTTTCGTTTATCCCGCGCTTTGACAGGCTTCAAAATCGTCATATGACATTGTCATCTCAGCAGAGACCCACCTTTCTGACAAAACATTCGTGGGCCCATCTTTTATCATCAAGATGTTGCTCGCCACAACCGAGCAGATTCCCCGGAATGATTCAATCCTGATAGAGTCTTCCATATATCAAGTTTCGCAAATTCCTTTCAATATATGTTTCCTCAACGAGAGTTCGCCTGAGGACAGAGACAGACAGATTCTTACATATGATGGCTGGCAAGCCTCATAACGCAACCCCACTTGACGGCCGGCGAGCCTCACCGCACACCTTATTCCAAATAAGAAGATGCCTCAGGTATGACTCCTTCTTATGACTGGCGAGATTTTATACGTAGTCTAATGGATTTTAAACGATTCTCCTTGATGGTCGACAGACTTTAAAATGTTCCCGAAGACAAGTCCTTGGTTCAGACCCCTTGAACCGCCTCGTGTCGCCATAGTCGTCAGGGTGTAATCTTCGATTGACCTGATCGCAATACTTTGACTTTTGCCTTGTCCAAGCCTCATTCAAAAGAAGGGCTATGTAGATACCTTGTTTCTACACCTTCCGCCAACCACCCAGTGATGATTGGGCCGCATGTTTGGTACGCGAAACAATTTATGACCATTCGTAAGTTTATCGTCAAGTGATAGCTCAAACACTTGTGTCTACCGCTTGGTCGTCATCTACGCACTGATACGGTTGTTTTGACAGTTATTTGAGTTTATCTGGAGTCCGAGTCGATAACCGCTTCATTTTCTAGAAAGCGTTTTAAAACTCTGAGGCGGAACGCGCGGGAACATTCTGAATATTTTATTTATATTACAAATTCTATCTTTTTGATAAAATATATCTCGTATGTTTTTAAACGGGAAGTATAGATCTACCACAATTCTGTAATATAAACGTGGAAATCTTTCTTCGGTAGAAGGAAACCTTTGGGGAAATAACGCAGAAGGTGATGCGCCTCTTCAAAGAATCATAACTCCTCCTGCGCCCCTTCCCAATAGTGTTTTCTCTGTTTTCAGAATATTTTTGAGATAAGTTTCTGTTGTTCCGGAACTCTTCATATTTCTACTATAAAAAAAGAGCTCCGTTCTCACTTTTTAAGCACGCGAGTGTTCCGCCCTTCTCTTTTCTCTTTGCATTCTAGACCTTGCTCTACGCTTTTCGACTCTATGTTCTTGAACAATCGACCACGTAAACTCGGATCTTCTGGGTACCTGTCATGTTTGCATGACAGACCAATTTGACCACTACACAATCAAACAATCAATCAATTAATTAATCAATCGTTTTTTTAGTCCTTTAACGAGGGCACTTTTTGCATATATTCAAGTCGAGCTATCGCTAAAACGTTAACTTAGTTAATATCGTTTCGTCAAACATGTAAGTCTGAGGGTGTAAATCCCATATTTTTTTTTTTATTATTCATTCAATTAATATAAGATTCATGTCAGAAATAAATTCAAAGTCCATTTTAATCTAAATGTTTTTATAAAACTTTTTTAGCGGTGATCAGGACGTTGGGAAGAATCGGAGCAGCAACTGCGCCATTTGGTGCTGCGCCTATTCTGGGTATGTTTCTGGCGTAGATCTTTGTAATCCGTTTTAATCTCATCTAGTCATTGTACTTGTATGATTACTCTGCCTTTCGTATTAAATTCATTCTAAGATCCCAATTTCGACACAATTGAGTACTAATTACATGTTCACCGACATAGGCTAATTCACATGCTAGGATTAAAATGTTGGATGTTGCATTGCATGCATATAATCGATAACATTTCAAGTATGAACGATTTCCCTAATCATTAGTAGAGGTGGCTATTGAGGCGGGCAGGATTAGGTGTTCGATTAAAGAGCTTCCTAATACGTACCCTCAAATTAACCTTTTAATATGAACATCTAAAACAGTTTATACCGAAAATATATAGCACAAAAATTGATGTTCATTAACATCCAATACAATTCCATTTTCATTCTAATTTAATCCTTATTAAATTAAAATATCAACAAATTCATAAATTATCATTTTTAACAGATTAAAACAATAATATGAATGAATCTATATTGGAACCCTAAAAAAAATAATCATCACGGCACAAAAAAATAAAACTTTGAGTTTTAAAAAAAAATTCGGATTTTTTTTTTCTTTCAATAATCATACAATTAAAAATTTATGAAAATCACATAAAATAATTTCATAGCCCTAAGGCTCTGATACCACTTGTGGGAATATATATGTATACATCCCTTTAATCTTACAGGATTATAATGAAATTACGATTTATATGATTAACGGGTCATAAACAAAATTGCATAAAATCAAAAGGATTAGGAATAACCTTTAGTCCTCGCAAATTCGGCCTAAGAACAGATATCAAAGTAGATATCCTCCTAATTGTCTCACCCAAGATTGATCGAGAAATGCCCTTGTATTTGCTAGAAAAGAATCAAAAGTTACTGTTAACTTTTAGTTTTTGTGTTTTTTTTGTGTGATGGAGGCACTAGTGAGAATAGAATTAGGTTTAGAATTTTCTCCTGCTTCCCCTTGTTCATCTCCTTCTCACGGCACTCCTACTAGGGTTTTATGGGGAGATTTTTGTCTCCTCAAAATAACTACCCATTGACTAAAAACCGAGTGTATCTGGATATTTTCGTTTTTGATCATGTTAGCTTCCAATATAATGTAATATATTATAATCGTCGTTTTTACATGGACCGACCTTATAATACATCATTAATTATAAATATCCGTATATTTATAATTTGCCAATTAATTATAACGATTTATGTTTAATTAGCTTACATTATATATACAACAATTAAATATAACATTTTATATTCAATTTACGAATTACAGTTAATTCGTCTCAGCTAACTTTATTTAATCATTATTAAATAATCGTCTCATCATCACATTGACTAACCTTTTAGTCAAATACAATGACTAACCTTTTAGTCATATAATAGGGTATCAATGTGATTATTTTCTCAAATAATCACATCTCTCAAACACATCCTTTAGGTGTGACTTTTAGGGACCAGTTGATCACCGCCATCTGTATGACAATAACGTCAAACTTATCTAGCAAGCCAACCGTTATTGATAAACGTGAATCAACTGATTATTATACAAAGTATACCCTGTGAACCTACAGATATTTATTTATGTTATTGGCAGCACTAATTTGTGGAGACATTGGCTCCACAATCTCCCATCTCCCACCTTTGTCCGTACAATGTATGTGCGATAAAAACCCGATTCTCATATCCATAATAAATTTCTCCCCCTCAATGTAAACCAATTTGCAAAGTCCGTATTCACAAAGGTCGTAGTTTACAAGTGATCAGTATCAAGAGTGGTTTCCCCGACGAGAGAGTAACTTAACTGATAAACGAATCTTTATTCGAGCATGGCCATGCATTTCAGTTACAGCTCCTCGAGTGGCCCTGAGAAATATCATATCCTGATAAAGGTTGGATATTTTCTTCAACTCGAATCTTGCAGATACAAGCGCAGTATGAAATGACCCAGTGAAAATCTATTTAGCGTCCTGTTACTGTCGACCATGAGAAAGAAACCAAAGTCACCCAAAAACTGCCTTTATCTCAAGAGACAGTCGATAGTCAAAAGAATCGACTCTATGAACACTATGGATGTCCTATCCACGACCTGGCACCTAATGTTCTGAAACATTTAGGACTCCGTAACGTCGTCACAAAATGTCCTGCGCAGTATCGTTATAAGCCGCATCTGTGATCGATCAGTCAACAGTTTGACTTATGGCTCGTTGAACCCACCATCAATCGACGTCACAAAATAATTGCCAGAGTTATCAGCTCATGTAGTTAATTACGGACCCAAAACAAATATAATGTAATTCAGTTCACTTTGTGGTGTTCAATGTTGTCTGTACAACCCACATGAAAAACAAAATATAAAACATAACGATGATTTTATTAATAGTTTTATGAAAAAGATACATGTGTCTAATCCATGTAAAACAACTAATACAACTCAGGAAAATGCTTAATTCCCATGGAAATAACGTGCCCTTCATGCTTATCATATCTTAACGGTTTAGTGAGAGGATCTGCAAAGTTATCATCCGTAGCAATCTTGTCTATCACTATCTCCCTTTGCTCCACGTAATCTCGGATCATGTGAGCCTTCTGTTGTACATGCCTAGACTTGTTGCTGGACTTAGGCTCCTTAGCCTGGAACATGGCACCACTATTATCACAATAGATGGTGATCGGGTCATCCGAACTAGGAACTACGGTTAGTCCCTGTAAGAACTGACGCATCCATATAGCTTCCTTCGCAGCCTCTGAAGCGGCATAGTACTCGGACTCAGTCGTAGAATCTGCTATAACACTTTGTTTGGAGGTTTTCCAGCTGACCGCAGCGCCATTAAGAGTAAAAACGAATCCAGACTGAGATTTCGAGTCATCTCGATCCGTTTGGAAGCTAGCATCGGCGTAACCGATTGCGCATAGCTCAGTGTCACCTCCATAAGTCAACAACACCCAATCCTTAGTCCTCCGTAGGTACTTAAGGATATTCTTAACAGCTATCCAGTGTGTTTCACCTGGATTTGCCTTGGTAACGACTTGTCATACTCAATGCATATGCCACGTCTGGACGTGTGCATATCATGGCATACATGATCGATCCTATAGCTGATGCATAAGGAATCCGACTCATGCGCTCCCTCGGACCTCTTCCGATGTCTTTGGTGCCTGAGCTTTACTCAACTGCATCCCATAAATCATTGGAAGGTTCCCCTTCTTGGAGTTGGTCATGCTGAACCTCTCAAGAATCTTATCTATATAAAACTCCTGACTGAGGGATAACATCCGTCGTGATCTATCTCTGTAGATATGGATCCCCAAAATTCTTTGTGCCTGGCCCAGATCTTTCATCTGGAAATGGTTCTTTAACCAGACTTTTACCGAAGTTAAGAGAGGTATGTCCTTCCCAATCAAGAGTATGTCATAGACATACAATATTAGCTCCTACTCGACTTGATATATAAGCATGGTTCCTCGACCGATCGAGTAAATCCATTCTCTTTTATCACCTGGTCGAAACGATGATTCCAACTCCGTGAAGCTTGCTTAAGTCCATAAATGGAACGCTTAAGCTTGCATACCTTCTTAGGATGTTTAGGATCAATGAAACCTTCGGGTTGTACCATGTACAACTCCTCCTCCAAATAACCGTTTAAGAAGGCGGTTTTCACATCCATCTGCCAAATTTCATAGTCATGAAAAGCGGCAATCGCTAAGATTATCCGAATGGAACGCAGCATAACTACGGGTGCAAAAATTTCATCATAGTGCAATCCTTGCACTTGAGTGAAACCCTTTGCCCCTAGTCGTGCCTTGTATGTATCTGGTTGTCCTTCTACAGAATGCTTTATTTTATAAAGCCATTTGCACTGAAGAGGCCGAACCTTATCAGGTAAGTCAACCAGATCCCATACGTCATTCTCATACATAGAGTCCATCTCGGATTGCATGGCTTCAAGCCATAGCTTAGAGTCGGAACATGTCATGGCCCCTTTATAGGTAGCGGGTT
>JAIUZE010012665.1:0-10720 GCA_022085475.1 Heliosperma pusillum | reverse complement strand
AGAAGCCGTCATGCTCGGATCAGCACACTTACCCGATCGGGTACACACTTACCCGATCGGGTATGTGGTCTTCTGGAAGCTCTTGACTAACGTTTCATCTTCCTTTGCTTTGACTTGACTTCCAACATCCCCCTTGACCTCTTGAATCGGGTTTGTTGATAGGGTTTGATGTAAAGGGATGATTTCTTTCGCCTAACTGATTGATCTTCCGACAACTACGAAACTGTGTTTGCTTCTTCTCTCTTTCGAATTAGTGAACCTTCTTGAAATGCCTTTCACTTGGTCAAACTTGCTTCTTCAAATCGTCGGGTTCTAGGCAAATGCTCGGGAATATAAAAAAAAGGGCGTAGAAACGTCACTTTTCCTACAAAACAGGTTAGAACACAAGAATATGCCTAGAAGACGATATTAGCTCATAAAGTGGCTTAACAAAGCACAAATGACATACAAAACCGAGCTAAATTGGGGGTTAAAACCATACAAATATTCACTTATCAAACTCCCCTAAGCTAAACCTTTGCTTGTCCTCAAGCAAACATAACAAACAATGCCAGGACAAGGTTGCAAGCGTTGGTTACTACACCATCAGGAAACAAATCTCAGCATAAAGCTTTGGAAACATAATGAATCAGAACCCAAAAACAACATGGGCAAGAATGATACATAAACATGGCTGAGATTTACATAACGGCGTAGCACAAAGAATTTCACTATAGATTTTCGGCTCTTGCATGATCTTTTGACAAATGGACTCTCACGACACACTCGAACACTCAATGTATGTAAAAGGTGATTTCTTTATGTGTAGATGTTTTTGAGACACTCGCCTATCTACGACTTATGAAAATGTGTCCGCAATCTAATATGGTAAACAATTCAAAACACAAGTCAAAGATCACAATGCACATAGAAAAGAAGCCGAAAAAATGAAGAAGGCTTTGGGAAATGGGTGAAAGGTGGACAAACAGTTATGGTCATGTGAAGTTTAGAGTGAGCTAGCAACTGACCAATGATAAATGAATACTCAATCCAAACTTTCGGTTAATTCCCAAAAGACGAAAAACGAAGCCTGAAGTAACGGATTGGCTTATTACACACGAAACACAAGGGTAAACTCCTTCTATCATTGAATTGACATTTTGAGGAGATACTCACAACTTCTTTTTTTTTTTTTCTTTTTTTTTTCTTTTTCAATTTTCCGATTTTTTCATTTTTTCTATTTCTTTCTTTTCTTTTTCTATTTCATTCATTTTTTTTTCTTTTCTGAACATAACATCACTTCTTGTACATTTTCGTTCTCCCAAATTCACTTTGTCATATAAGAACAAATCTTCTCAAAAGAGCAGCCACACACCATAGTCTAGCTACTAGCTCAAAAGGTAGGCAGTTTTTATGTGTAGCTATTATTTTGTGAAGCATTTGTATGAAGGGGCTTATTTTGAGGGGCAAATTAAAGTGAAAAAGGCTTCAAATCATAGTGAATCATGAATGCAATGCTTATAGAAATGAAATGAGAACCATACTTATGCGTTTTGACATGACACACATCACAAGGAGAACTACACACACCTAGATGAGACTGGGTATAAATGTACCAGTCTAAGGAGGTTCTACCTTACAATATATGTAACTTGCCAAATGTCAAGATCAAGCGTACTCATCTATAGATTCATTCCATGCCTACTGTGTACAAGACTTCCCCATGTATGCACAATTCAATGAATATTGAATCATTATCTTTTGAAAGTTCTATGTTTGGGAAATGTAACATGATAGCATAGTAAACAAGCAAGCAAAGCATGAAAAGCATTCAATTAGGTTCAGAAATTTTTAAATTTTCTCAAAAATCTTCTCTTTCTTTTATTCAAAATTTAAAAAATGATAAACTAAAATGCAAAATGGGAAAATGCAATCCCTCCCCCAAGCTAAACATCACATTGTCCTCAATGTGAGCACAAAGACAAAATATGCAATGAGATGCTTAATGGGGAAAAGGAAAAAATGAAAGAAGAGTGAAGCTTACTAGTCAGCGCGGACTCCCCCAAGCTAGTCTTTTGGACTTGACAAGGAAGGTCTTTATAGATTCTTCAAAAACTCTTTCATCTGCAAAATAAATCCTAACAACGAAAAAGGGAATACAAAAATAAAAATGCAAAAAGAAAAGGAACACGAGTTGCCTCCCGAGAAGCGCAATTTAAATGTCTTGCTAGACTCTTTATTAATGAAAATCATTCTTTGTGCCTTAAAAAGCATGTCAATGCCCTTAGAAGCCGATCATATACCTGCGCATGAGCTATACAAAAACATATGTAAGCAATTGACAAGATATAGGCATGAAATATTGAAGGTAAGAATTGATATATCTTATCATTGTGCGCATGACAAACTTCAGAGATGACCACTGAACTGCTCAACTCGTCAGTGAGAGATGGAGTGAAATGTTGAAGATCATGGAACCCACTTAATATCATCACTTAATTTCAAAGCTAGGTTCACAATTAGTTCCCAAAATATCATCAGTGGACTCTAATTGGGGGTCGGGTGAATCAAAGGATTGAGAATCAAAAATGGGTGGTTGATCCCACTTAATTTCAAAGCTAGGTTCACAAAACCCAGTATCATTTTCAAATAAATCTGGAATATCCTTAGCGAAGGGATTTTCAAAGAAATCTGATGACTCGATCGACGACTCTCCATTGGAGTCACAAATGGGCTTAACAACATCCTTGTCTAAAGTCTCGACTACCATATGGTCAATATCAATAATGGGGGTCTCAAAATTGTCAAATGGAACGACACTAGAGTGACTTTCAATAGAAAAGGTTGGACCATCATCATCGTCATCTATTAATTC
This sequence comes from Heliosperma pusillum, assembly GCA_022085475.1. Taxonomy (NCBI): domain Eukaryota; kingdom Viridiplantae; phylum Streptophyta; class Magnoliopsida; order Caryophyllales; family Caryophyllaceae; genus Heliosperma; species Heliosperma pusillum. The sequence continues at coordinate 7,866 of JAIUZE010012665.1, read as the reverse complement.
ATATGATTGGGGAGAATTAGACTCACATGAGGGGGCTGAAAAAGCACAGGAGAAAATAGACTCACATGGGGGGTGAAAAAGCATAAGGAAAATTGATTGGCTTACATTTTTTAAACGTGGGTTCTTCCTTTTGCCCTTTGAGTATTTGAAGTTGAGCCCTGATTTCATTGATTTGCTCTTGGATTCCCAACCGCCGGTGCGTTTCATCCCAAGATTGGGATGCCATAAAGTCCAAGAAAATCCAAAGTTCCTTTCCTCTCTTCTGATAAAAACTTCCAGCACTCAATTGCATAGCCAGGCTACGACACTTAATGAGCATTCCATGAATCACGACATTCCTCATATAGATCTCATCAAGGGTATACCCAAGAGAGATAATATGTCTACAATAGCTATAAAATCGGTCGAGGTATTCATGGAAAGGCTCATTCTCGCATTGTGGAGGTTGGAAATAGATAGTCATTGAGAGAAAATAAAGCAATCCCTTTGAAAGAAAATATTCCTATTACCTGAAAAGAGTCACTATACTACAAGGAAAAGGTGAGAAAAGTCTCAAGGAACAAGTGTTCCTCGAGACAAAAGAAAAAAAGAAAAAGAGACAAGGTAAAACTCTACTAATCACAAATAAACAAAACCGTGCTCCCCGGCAACGGCGCTAAAATTTGATCGGGTTGTCGCGTACCCTAATCAAAGATAAATAACCCTTGGCTAGGCTAACAACAAATAAATGCAGCTAGGGAAGTAAGGGGTCGATCTCGGGGAGACGGGAGATACTTGTGAAAAGATATGATTAGAATTTCAACTTGTATGATTGTCACAATGGTTATTACTAATGCTAGAAAACTGAAACAATAATTAATGACTCGGTATAGAAAACAATCTAGGGAAATAGGTTCACACATGTAGATTGACATATTGAAGAAATTGGATTTAAGATATGCAAATAATTCATTGCGAGTTCGTAAGAATGATGTGTTCATTACAATTATAGATCAGATGGTCTAGCAGGCTTTTTAGGCGATTTACTAAGTCTTAATCCACCATGTCATGCTTTGTCTATTCAATTCGCGTATCTCTACCTTGGAAAAAAATTCCATTTTAGTCGATTATTTCTGGCCAGAAATTGTTAACTATCGTTATAATCCAAACATGCATAGATACAACGTTTTAAAGGCACAATTTCTTTTATCCAATTAACATCTTTTAATCAATCTAACATGGCTACCCTACACCCTAGAAAGGTGACTACTTATGCATGATTAACAATGAAAAGGAAACTAAGATTATAAAACTAAGAATGATAAACATGATAAAGGAAATACTAAAAGAAAATGGAACTATAATGTAAAGACGAGAATAAAGATTACCGAAAAGGATGAGCAAAGATTGAAATGGAATAAGAACTCGAATAGGAAATGCAAACCCGGAAACTTGAATTCCAATTACAACTAGAACAACTACAATTGAAGAAAACTTAGAACTAGACTAAACTAAACTAGAGAAAACTAAAACTAAACTAAACTAAGAAAGAAGAAAAACTAATCTAAAGAAAGAAGAGAAGAGATGTTGTGTGAAGAGATTGTGTGAGATGAGATGATATGATATGAAGGGCTAGAGCATCTATTTATAGTATCAGGGTTTCGTGGAGAAGAGGTCGGGCATTAAACACATAGGACAAAAATAGGAAGAAGAAGCCGTCATGCTCGGATCAGCACACTTACCCGATCGGGTACACACTTACCCGATCGGGTATGTGGTCTTCTGGAAGCTCTTGACTAACGCTTCATCTTCCTTTGCTTTGACTTGACTTCCAACATCCCCCTTGACCTCTTGAGTCAGGTTTGTTGATAGGGTTTGATGTAAAGCGATGATTTCTTTCGCCTAACTGATTGATCTTCCGACAACTACAAAACTGTGTTTGCTTCTTCTCTCTTTCGAATTAGTGAACCTTCTTGAAATGCCTTTCACTTGGTCAAACTTGCTTCTTCAAATCGTCGGGTTCTAGGCAAATGCTCGGGAAAATATAAAAAGGGCGTAGAAACGTCACTTTTCCTACAAAACAGGTTAGAACACAGGAATTTGCCTAGAAGACGATATTAGCTCATAAAGTGGCTTAACAAAGCACAAACGACATACAAAACCGAGCTAAATTGGGGGTTAAAACCATACAAATATTCACTTATCAATTATCTAAGATTCAACTAGCCTCATCCAAAGTCTCACGACAAGGGAACGGTCCGAAGTCCGCTGCTCTTTTGTCAGCTGCTCTTATACTTAACCGAAGTCCGTCGAAATCTGTAGACAAGACTCCATATGACACCCCGAAGGTCCATATGGATGGGTTTAGCTTAACCGATTGCGCATAGCTTAGTTTCTCCTCCATAAGTCAATACCCAATCCTTAGTCCTTCGTAAGTACTTAAGGATATTTTTAATAGCCATCCAATGTGTTTCACCTGGATTGCCTTGGTACCAACTCGTCATACTCAATGCATATGCCACGTCTGGACGTGTTCATATCATGGCATACATGATCGATCCTATGGCTGATGCATAAGGAACACGACTCATGCGCTCGACCTCTTCCGATGTCTTGGGTGCCTGAGTTTTACTCAAATGCATCCCAGAAATCATTGGAAGGTACCCCTTCTTGGAGTTAGTCATGCTGAACCTTTCAAGAATCTTATCTATATAAGACTCCCGACTGAGTGATAACATCCGTCGTGATCTATCTCTATAGATACGGATCCCCAATATGCGTTGTGCCTCACCTAGATCTTTCATCTGGAAATGGTTCTTTAACCATACTTTTACCGAAGATAAGAGAGGAATGTCATTCCCAATCAAGAGTATGTCATCGACATACAATATCAAGAAGACAATCTTACTCCCACTCGACTTGACATACAAGCATGGTTCCTCGGCCGATCGAGTGAAACCATTCTCTTTTATCACCTGGTCGAAACGATGATTCCAACTCCGAGAAGCTTGCTTAAGTCCATAAATGGAACGCTTAAGCCTGCACACTGTCTTAGGATTTTTAGGATCAATGAAACCTTCGGGCTGTACCATGTACAATTCCTTCTCCAAATAACCATTTAAGAAGGCGGTTTTCACATCCATCTGCCAAATTTCTTAGTCATAAAAAGCGGCAATCGCTAAGATTATCCGAATGGAACGCAGCATAACTACGGGTGCAAAAATTTCATCATAATGCAATCCTTGCACTTGAGTGAAACCTTTTGCCACTTGTCGTGCCTTATAGGTGTCTGGTTGTCCTTCTACAGAATGCTTTATCTTATAAAGCCATTTTCACTGAAGAGGTCGTACCTGATCAGGCAAATCTACAAGATCCCATACGTCATTCTCATACATGAAGTCCATCTCAGATTGCATGGCTTCAAGCCATTGCTTAGAGTCGGAACAGGTCATGGCACCTTTATAGGTAGTGGGTTCATTACTCTGTAGGAGCAAAATGTCATCTCTATCATTCTCCTCAACCATACCAATGTATATGTCTGGAGGAATGGAGACTCTACCCGACGTCCTAAGTTCCTGAGGAATATTAACCGTAGCAGAAGTTGAATGAACATCTTCCTCCATCGGTTGCTCGGTTGTTTGTTCTTGAATCTCCGACAGATCGAAGGTTCTATTACTTGACTTGTTCTCGAGAAACTCTTTCTCTAAGAACTTCGTACTAGCCGCAACAAAAACTCGATATTTGGTAGGCGAATAGAAGTAATGACCAAACATTCCTTTTGGATAACCAATAAAGTATGTCTTGACCGATCGCGGGCCGAGCTTATCCTCGTGTCTTCACTTGACATAAGCCTCGCAGCCCCAAACCCGAATAAAGGACAAGTTAGGGACCGTTCCCTTCCACATCTCATATGGAGTCTTGTCTACAGCTTTAGACGGACTTCGGTTAAGTATTAGAGCAGCTGGCAAAAGAGCAAAACCCCATAATGAATCAGGTACTACCGTGTGACTCATCATGGATCGAACCATATCAAGTAATGTTCGATTTCTCCGTTCGGACACACCATTTAATTGCGGTGTTCCAGGTGGAGTTAACTGTAATACTATGCCACAGTCTTTAAGGTGTTGATCAAACTCATTTGAAAGATATTCGCCACCACGATCTGATCGAAGTGCTTTAATCTTTCTTTCCAGTTGGTTCTCAACCTTATTCTGGAATTCCTTGAACTTTTCAAAGGACTCACTTTTATGCTTCATTAAGTAGACATATCCATTTCTACTCAAATCATCCGTGAAAGTGATAAAATATCTATAGCCGTCTCTTGCGTTGACTATGCTCTCACTGATTTTGCAATCAAATGCCTCCAGTTTCTCGACATTCTCAATCATATCAAGAATGTGTAGGCTAACCGGTTGGCCCTTCTGGAGTTTCGCCTCAAAGAAGCGACAGGTATGCTCATATGTAACGATTCTCGGTGGTTTTGAAAATTCGTTAGTGAGCGTGGTGAAAATCTTATTTGCACCTTGGGCAATGAAGCGTCTTTGCAAATTGGGTTCCATTGCAAAGATGAGTACGTTCTTTATCGCACCCGCTTCCATAACGAAGTCACTATAAGCAAGTGACTCGTTAGCTGTCGCATTGGGGCCTGGGTTTGGCGGTATTGGTTCAGTCAAGTACTTGAGCTGTCAGCAATGGATGCATTCCGTAATGCCGCCTCCCAGTCCGCAAAGTTGGACCTGTCATTCTTCAGTCGCCTGGAGTGATTTATGTGGTCCATGAAAGTTATAGGGACATCATTATGGCAAGCCATTTGTTATAGCAGTATTATCAATAGAAAACGAATTCTACACTGCAAAAAAGAAGAAAAAAATATAATAATAAGCGTACTCATCGATATGAATTAAGTCTAGTGCAAAAACTTGTTTAATGCGAAGCCTCAAGCATTTATACAATTGACCTCCCTCAAGAATTATATAAATGATCCCAAGACTCAATTATCTGTAAATTGATAAGCCAACCTCTTGGCTAATTCTACCTTTAGAAATCTTGGTCGATAAAATTTTATCTATAGTCCATCATAATCACGAGAAACTCTTCGGATTATAAAGTTGAGGTAAAATAAGTCAACACATACTACTTACCCAACGTAGAAGGGGTCATATAGAGAGTAAGGTCCTATATGCCTACCGACGAAGAAGGGATTCATAGTAGTTTGGCCTATAAAGACTAGTCTTAATTTTAGGTTTTAGAGGAAGATCCCATCAACTTTATTTTAATTCATTTTAAGTGAACGAATATCTAGCATGCGAGAATGAATAAACTAAGATGATGGCTTAAAATTCGTGTGACATCTTTATGTCCATGATAACTAACATCCAAACTATATGAGTCAATTTTCATGCAATTTTAGTTGTAGGTGGTTTGGTTTAGGCGGAATATGATGCACTAACTATCATGTGATGAAAAGCAACAAGAACGAAAAATACGTAAAATTACAAAGTCCTAGTGTGGCCTATCTACCAAAATGAACAAAAATACAACTTTGGAATCCATCCATGATTGGACCCGAAAAGCTTGTCTTGATGTTTCATCTTGGTCCATGTAGCGGGAGTGAGCAATCCGATCTCCATCTTTAGTCTTCTCAAATTACATTTAATAAATTACAAATATAAACCTATTTACATTCTAATTTAAAAACATAACTTCAAAGAAAATAAAAGGAGATTCGAGATCTCAAAATTACATCAAGATCATGTTTCCATCATTACGAAAACATAATCAACTAAGGCCACACTAGGTAATACAAATTACAACCATTTGCAAAAATACGTAAATAAACCATTCAACAAATCATTCAACAAAATAAAATGCATCAACAATAAATTAATCATTAAAGACATAATTCCTTAATTATGTAGAGTAATTTATCCAAACCACCTATTTTATAATGATCAAAATTATGTGACAATTCCTTAATTACTCACAATAATTCCAATCAAACATAATCCATATTTAATTCGGCCAAAATAAAAAAACAGAAAAATCCGAATTTTTTTTTATATTAAGCTACGGCCTGATTTTTTTATTTTAATTTGATGTTACTAATATTTCAAGATCGGTACAATTATCAACATTTAATCATTATTAAACATTGATACAAACTAGATGATTCAATTTAACATTTTAAAATGAATATCTAAATCATGATTAAATCGATTATCTTAATATTTGACTAATCATAATTGATTTGAACATCATTAAAATTAATGAATCATGATGCAAAACAACAATTTAACATCATGTATACCGAAAATATATAGCAAAACCAAATGTTCATTAACATTCAAAACAATTTCCATTTACATTTTAATTTAATCCTTATTAAATTAAAACATCTACAAATTTATCATATTGTCATATTAACATATTAAAACAACAATATCAATAAATCAAATGAAAACAAGAATCAAAATATAAAAAAACCAGCCGAGAAAAAAAAAATAATTACACAGCCAAAAAAAAAAAATTCCAGCCGAATAAAAAAATTTTTTTGAAAAATTTAATTCAATATTTCATTCATGAAAAAATCATATAAAATAATTTCGTAGCCTCGGCTCTGATACCACTTGTGTGAAATATCGGTATATTTCATACATAAAATTTAAGGATTATAACGAAATTATAATATATGAAATACGAGTCATAAACGAAAAGCATAAAGATTAGAATTAACCTTTGGTCCTAGCAATATGGCCTAAGAACAAATATCGAAATCGATATTCTCCTAATTGTTGCACCCAAGATGCTCTGAGATATGCCTTTTCTAGTGCTAGAAAGAATACAAAAATTACTGATGATTTTTGTGTCAAGTTATCAATAATGAATCATGTAGAGAAGAAGAGTTATTATAAGACTCTCCTCCTCCTCTTTTGGCCGTGCAAGTAGAGGTCTAGTAGAGGGAGGAGTCTCCCTCTTTTTCTTCTACTTGTTTTAGGAAGTATAGTGAAGATAGGAGTCTTCCTTCTTTTATTTATTTAATGTATAATATGTGTATGTATTATTATAATATATACGTTAATTATAAACATCGTATATTTATAATTTGCTAATTAAATATAACCGTTTATATTTAATTACGAATTAACATTTAATTCGTTTAAGCTTACATTATTTAATCGTATTAAATAATTACACAATTTATATTCAATTACGAATTAACACTTAATTCGTCTCAGCCAGTATTATTTAATCGTATGAAATATTCGTATCATCATTACATTGACTAACTTTTTAGTCATATACATCGACTAACCTTTTAGTCATATAAGGCATCAATATGATCATATTTTTCATATAATCATATCTCTCAAACACATCCTTTAGGTGTGACTTTTAGGGACCAGTTGATCACAGCCATTAAAATGACAATAACGTCAAACTTCTAGCAAGCCAACCGTTATCGATAAACGTTAATCAACTGATAAGAATACTAAGTATACCCTGTGAACCTGTAAGAGATTTATACATGTTATCACACTAACTGTGAAGGACACTAGCTCCAACATACATAGTATAAATAATTTAATTAAATTAATATCACATGTTATTGTAAATAGTATCACATGTTACACTTAACAATATCATAGACTATACTACATTGTAATTCATTATACTTTTTCTTGCTAGAACGTATTGGATTAACATTTGTTGTAGATAATACTTTTGTTACACATGTTTCTACTCCAAAATGCATACAACCTCATGATGTTACATGCACTCAAAAGTTTCTTGATAGACATAATAACTCTGGTCCAAACCCTCCTTCGTTGTTGTGAACTCTTTTACTTTCTCGGTCAAATGAGTCCTCTACTCTTTTATGTTTCCCAT
>JAIUZE010012664.1:0-59992 GCA_022085475.1 Heliosperma pusillum | reverse complement strand
TCTAGAAGTGAGATGCAAGCCGGCTAAGGTTTATAAGTTTTGATACCGATTGTTACTGTTCCATGATTACTGTTTGTAGGTTTGAGTGTATCATGGCCATGTTAACGGTAACCTCTGAGCTAGCATACCAGCTTCCCTACCTCGTGTTATAGTTTATTATCGGATTCACATGATAGCTTTCATATGCTAGGTTATATGTTAGTTAATTGGTTCATAACATGAAAAGCATATCATATATGTTAAGGTTTTGTATTTTCCATATACATTGCTTTTATGTTATTCATGTTTAATTAAACTCGACATTTCGTGGCTGGGAGAACTCGGAGTTACTCCCCACTGACTGTGGCTTCCGTGTTTATATTTAATACGGTTGGCAGGTTTGTGATGCATACATTGGGTACATTGACGAGCTAGCGATCGAAGTATTTACCTTGGACCTATATTCGGTTCTTTAGGATTGTATATTATTATACACTCTTTTATTTCCGTATTTATACGGGAGATATGTCTCCCGTCTTGTATATTTCTTTTGTATAATATTATTTCCGTTTTGTAATGATCCTTTTTATTTATGACACCTTCATTATGTATTCTCATATCTTTTATGTATTTAAATAATTTTTTTTTTCTTTCCGCAAATTTGAGGGTGTCACAATTAAGCTTTCACTTTTACCATTTTAGAGACTTGAATTAATCTTCCAAGGGTTCGGTGAAATATTCGGTTTGGGCAACAATTCAACCCGTATAACTATAAATTTGACCGACTAAGAAATTTCGAGGTCAGCGCCTTTGTTTAGATGACCTTCTTGACTTAGGAAATTAAATTAAGGGTTGGTTGGGTTAGCTCGAGTCGAAAGACCGTCTTACTCTCTTTGTCGTCACTTTTTATGGGTTTGATAGCTTTTGTCGTCCTAGGAGCTAGCGAATTAACCCGACTCCCTAACGCTACATTTTTAATTTTACGTGTGAAGTGCAATTTTATGTGTGAAGTGCAATGAAAATGAAAATGGAAATTTATTACTTAAGAAGTATATAACAAATGCAATTATTTAATTTATCTTGTACGAAAACTTACTTGAGTTGAAGAAGGTACCACATGTATTATATTAAATATACTCAAATTAACTTACATTTATTTATAAAATTAGAGGCAAAAACCTTTGATATGTAACGAAGACCATCTTGCAATTATCATTGAAGTACATTATTTAATTTTACTGAAATATTAATGTTAATATAAGTTTACATATCTATAGACGATACGTTAAATATCAACATTTGAATATAAATTAGTACTTTGAAATATTTTTTCTCCACAACCTATATCACTAGATTTCAATAATATAATTGTGCGAAAAAAAATAATTTTAAACATTAAATTATTTGGATATCTTCATATGGAGTCCAAAGCACTCGCGATTTCTCTTCTTCTAGTTTCATTTTTTGTCTTGATTGAACATGGTTTCGCTATTGAATCCGCTGCTGCACCTAGCCCCGCAACACTAGATGACTTCCAAAAATGTGCAAGTGATTTAGGAGCAACTTGTGATGGAGTCATTTCAAAGTATATATTTGAGAATGGGGCACACATATCAAAAGAATGTTGTAGCGCTTTGTTGAAGGTTGGAGAGGATTGCCACGATCTTCTAACTGAAGTGACTATTGTTTACCAGCATCTTGCACCCGCAAAAAGAGCCAAGCATGCTTGGCGTAAAAATGACAAAGTATGGGATCTTTGCAAGACAGTTGGACATGTTTCCAATTAGTATATTTAGTTATCCGATCGAAGTATTAATTATAAAATATTGTATTGAATAATAAATACTTGTTGTTTATATATTTACATAATAAAAATATTTGTTCAATACAATTGTTATCTTTTAACAAATAAGTGATAACATACTGTATATGAATCATGTTGTTTCCACTCTCGTGGGTTAGGGAATATAGAAATTTATTTACATTGTTTATATGAACCTTAATATTGTTTGTTAACGAATTTTTTTTCTATAAATTTTAGTATACATATCCCTTAAGTTCATATTTAGATATGATAATTCACTTATTTAAAATTCGCTTTAAAAAAGGAATTTGATAATACATAAGTCCAAGAAATGCAATATAACTGTTTTCTCTCCTTTAGATTAATTTAGAAATTAATTTAGCCAGTTAATCGGGTCAAATATTGAATCTTTATGTAAGCAATTTTTAGATATACTCCAAGTTGATATCAGTATCTCTTTTATCATTTTCATTTATGTTATTTATTATCAAATTATCATCTTTTATTAGTTTACTGTTTAATTAGTTCAGGTTCCAATCTTTCTTACTTTAATCATGTTTTTTTATTACATTGTATTTAGTGGGTAATTTGTTTAGTTTAGCTTTCATGATGATTAGTGAGTAGTCTTTCGTTAGGGGGAAGGGGATTAGGATTCTTGAGATAGGTCCACCATTGGACGATTAAGCTTTCACTTTTACCATTTTAGAGACTTGAATTAATCTTCCAAGGGTTCGGTGAAATATTCGGTTTGGGCAACAATTCAACCCGTATAACTAAAAATTTGACCGAGTAAGAAATTCCGAGGTCAGCGCCTTTGTTTAGATGACCTTCTTGACTTAGGAAATTAAATTAAGGGTTGGTTGGGTTAGCTCGAGTCGAAAGACCGTCTTACTCTCTTTGTCGTCACTTTTTATGGGTTTGATAGCTTTTGTCGTCCTAGGAGCTAGCGAATGAACCCGACTACCTAACGCCACATTTTTAATTTTACGTGTGAAGTGCAATTTTATGTGTGAAGTTCAATGAAAATGAAAATGGAAATTTATTACTTAAGAAGTATATAACAAATGCAATTATTTAATTTATCTTGTACGATAACTTACTTGAGTTGAAGAAGGTACCACATGTATTATATTAAATATACTCAAATTAACTTACATTTATTTATAAAATTAGAGGCAAAAAACCTTTGATATGTAACGAAGACCATCTTGCAATTATCATTGAAGTACATTATTTAATTTTACTGAAATGTTAATGTTAATATAAGTTTACATATCTATAGACGATACGTTAAATATCAACATTTGAATATAAATTAGTACTTTGAAATATTTTTTCTCCACAACCTATATCACTAGATTTCAATAATATAATTGTGCGAAAAAAATAATTTTAAACATTAAATTATTTGGATAACTTCATAAGGAGTCCAAACCACTCGCGATTTCTCTTCTTCTAGTTTCATTTTTTGTCTTGATTGAACATGGTTTCGCTACTGAATCCGCTGCTGCACCTAGCCCCGAAACACTAGATGACTTCCAAAAATGTGCAAGTGATTTAGGAGCAACTTGTGGTGCAGTCATTTCAAAGTATATATTTGAGAATGGGGCACACATATCAAAAGAATGTTGTAGCGCTTTGTTGAAGGTTGGAGAGGATTGCCACGATCTTCTAACTGAAGTGACTATTGTTTACAAGCATCTTGCACCCGCAAAAAGAGCCAAGCATGCTTGGCGTAAAAATGACCAAGTATGGGATCTTTGCAAGACAGTTGGACATGTTTCCAATTAGTATATTTAGTTATCCGATCGAAGTATTAATTATAAAATATAATATTGAATAATAAATATTTGTTGTTTATATATTTACATAATAAAATTATTTGTTCAATACAATTGTTATCTTTTAACAAATAAGTGCTAACATACTGCATATGAATCATGTTGTTTCCACTCTCGTGGGTTATGGAAAATAGAAATTTATTTGCATTGTTTATATGAACCTTAATATTGTTTATTAGCGAATTTTTTTTCTATAAATTTTAGTATACATATCCCTTAAGTTCATATTTAGATATGATAATTCACTTATTTAAAATTCGCTTTAAGAAAGGAATTTGATAATACATAAGTCCAAGAAATGCAATATAACTGTTTTCTCTCCTTTAGATTAATTTAGAAATTAATTTAGCCAGTTAATCGGGTCAAATATTGAATCTTTATGTAAGCAATTTCTAGATATACTCCAAGTTGATATCAGTATCTCTTTTATTATTTTCATTTATGTTATTTATTATCAAATTATCATCTTTTATTAGTTTACTGTTCAAGTTCCAATCTTTCTTACTTTAATCATGGTTTTTTATTACATTGTATTTAGTGGGTAATTTGTTTAGTTTAGCTTTCATGATGATTAGTGAGTAGTCTTTCGTAAGGGGGAAGGGGATTTGGATTCTTGAGATAGGTCCACCATTGGACGATTAAGCTTTCACTTTTACCATTTTAGAGACTTGAATTAATCTTCCAAGGGTTCGGTGAAATATTCGGTTTGAGCAACAATTCAACCCGTATAACTATAAATTTGACCGAGTAAGAAATTTCGAGGTCAGCGCCTTTTTTTAGATGACCTTCTTGACATAGGAAATTAAGTTAAGGGTTGGTTGGGTTAGCTCGAGTCGAAAGACCGTCTTTCTCCTTTTATCGTCACTTTTTATGGGTTTGATATCTTTTGTCGTCCTAGGAGCTAGCGATTGAACCTGACTCCGTAACGCCACATTTTTAATTTTACGTGTGAAGTGCAATGAAAATGAAAATGGAAATTTATTACTTAAGAAGTATATAACAAATGCAATTATTTAATTTATCTTGTACGATAACTTACTTGAGTTGAAGAAGGTACCACATGTATTATATATACTCAAATTAACTTACATTTATTTATAAAATTAGAGGCAAAAACCTTTGATATGTAACGAAGACCATCTTGCAATTATCATTGAAGTACATTATTTAATTTTACTGAAATATTAATGTTAATATAAGTTTACATATCTATAGACGATACGTTAAATATCAACATTTGAATATAAATTAGTACTTTGAAATATTTGTTCTCCACAACCTATATCACTAGATTTCAATAATATAATTGTGCGAAAAAAATAATTTTAAACATTAAATTATTTGGATAACTTCATATGGAGTCCAAAGCACTCGCAATTTCTCTTCTTCTAGTTTCATTTTTTGTCTTGATTGAACATGGTTTTGCTATTGAATCCGCTGCTGCACCTAGCCCCGCAACACTAGATGACTTCCAAAAATGTGCAAGTGATTTAGGAGCAACTTGTGGTGGAGTCATTTCAAAATATATGCTGAACCATGTTTTTTGATGATGACAAGTCCGTGCTACTTGGTTTTTAACATGTTTGATTGCTTTGTGCATGCCTAGATATGTTATTCACAGAATGCAAAAGTTGGAATGAAGCTTGATGATTGTAACACCCGTAAATGTACCCTATTTTTATAGTGAAAATATTTTACGGATACTTTTCAGTAAAATTTAGTTTTAATCGTAAATTTATTATTCCGAGTCGAATTTAGAATTTCCGAGTTCGTATTTGGAATTTCCGCGAGATTCCATGAGAATCCCGTCTTAAGGCGACTTTGACTTTTGTTGACTTTTCCACTCATATTCCCTCATACTCCCTCCCTTAACCTATTTTTCATTCAACACAATTCAACCTTACTTCTTCCTTAAGCAAACCAAAACCCTTGCCTCCATAATCTTTCCATTCTTAGAATCATCATATCTCGCTCGTTTCTTGTTGAAATTCGCGTAAGTTCGTCTCATTCTTCCCCTCTTACCTTCCTCTATTTGTATTGATAATAAAATTACTGTCTTTCTCGCTTTTCAAACTTTCCGTCTTTCTCAAGGTGAAGTAAATTCATCTTTTATGATCTATTTGTAGGTGGTGACCTCCAAGATCCCGACAAAGACTATTTCCTAATTGAAGAGGAGCTTGACGAGTAGTGAAGACGCTTAAAGGTAACGCTGAAGGGTTACTCGATATCATTTACGTGTTTTACATGTTATCTATGTTAGGAATCGTATTTAGAATACGATTAGTGAGTTTAGTAATTTTATTGATGATGGTATCTATCGTTTGCTGAGAATTTATATGAGATTCTATGATTTATGTTGATAATCGATAATTGTTAAATGTGGATCCTTAGTGAAAAGGGTGATTTTCGTGCATATGGACCCCAGCCGGTCGACCGGCAGCCGGTCAGACCACCAGCTGGGGCACTGGCTGTATATTATTGCATTTTTACGTGATTTTGAAATATGACTTGGGTCTCAGCCGGTCGACCGGCAACCGGTCAGACCACCGGCTGAGACACCCCTCTTTTCTTCCTTGTTTTTCAAATGACCCTTTGATCCCAGCCGGTTGACCGGCAGACGGTCCACCTGACCGGCTGGGACATGCTGTTGTTTCACATTGGTTTTCGTATGATGCTTTGGCCTTAGCCGGTTGACCTGCAGCCAGTCCATCTGACCGGCTGGCTTCTGCTGGATGTTGTTTGTTATTCTTGTTTACGATTTCATTTATAATAATGCCGATAGTTCGTTTATCGTATAATTTTACGTAGTGACTTATAATATTCATGTTTTGGATATATGATATTTCATTCGCTTGTATCCCATGTTTTGTGACGGTTTTTGGTATGTTCCACTTTGAGTCGGTTTTTACAAATGATACGGTTTGAGCACTATTTTGTATTGTGCTTTGTACTCTCATTCCCTTGGCTACCTCCACGTTCGTAAGGCTGGAATGTCGGAACGAGGAGGTATCCTACTGCTTAATTGCATGTGATAGTGGGCATACGGCGACGTTGTTGGGAGTTGAACGTTATGCGTTGATCGACCCGGTCGTCAAATGTTGTGTACTTGCGAGGTGGTGTTATTTTCATGTAGCGTACCGCTTGTTATGAGGCTTGTGCTCTTTTCCACCTCTTTCGTGAATTGCTCTACCGAATTTGGGGTACTCGGCGTCTATGATTGACCGAGTCTTGGATGCGAAATGTTATCGCATGTCGAATCGGAAAATGGTATATTCCGAGAATCTGGCCAGGTTTAGACTAGGACCGTATTATTATCGTCGTGCTACCAGGAGGAAATTAGTCTACATATACGAAATGTAGCATCGTGTATGAGTTTAGGGAAATGTTATAATCCTTTAGTGGATGCCTTTAAATCATACTTGTCATGTACACGGTGCTTGTGCGTTTCATTTACCGTGAGAGATGTCGTCTTTGTGTCGTCGTTCTTGAATGCGTGATTTCATGACTTATTATTCATGGTCATTGCGTGATTGGGCATCGTCTATGTATTGGTATGTTTGAATGGATGATAATATGATGGATTTAGTGTGATCATCTCATGACTTGGCATGGTTGTTTGTCGAGTCTCAATCTTATCAAACTTATACCGCTAACGGTGAAATGTAAGCCCTAGTGAGCGTATTCGGTTGCCTAAGAGTGTCTTCCCCGAGTCTTTGTATAACATGATGGATTCGGATTTGTATTACATATGCTCTTATCATTATATATTGAATTGCCTATCTATCCTTATCGTACCTCACATGTATATGTATATGTATGCATGCTCTACTTTTGTATTTCCTTCTATGTACGTTTAATGTGATATGGTTGGGAGAACCCGGAGTTACTCCCTACTGACTGTGGCGTTCATGTTTTTCATGGATGAACAGGTTGCTTGCATGGAGACTTTTTGCTATACTAACTTTGGGTTAGGGTGTAGCTGCGGCGTTGTCCCCTTGGAAGGATTCACCTCTAGTCGTTAATTCAGCTAGTTGCCTAAACACTTGTTCTTGCTACCTTTTGAGAGACTCCGTCTCTTTGTTGTTATTCCGTACTTAGTTTGTAATATTTTGACATTCCTCTATTTTTACCTGGCATGTAGAAAGTTTTTAAAATACTTCAGATTTCCGCAAAGTCATTCACCAGGCTGTATGTTTTAATTTACGCATTCGCAGAGGGTTGTCACAGTTGGTATCAGAGCTTTGATCGCTCCCGACGCACACACGTGAACCCTAACTTAAACTACTTGACCTTGAAATAATAAATGAGCGATTGGGTAGAAGTTAAGGACTTTACTTGGTAGTCTATTTGTTTATGCTAATTGATAGGAGTAACTTAATTTGTTTTTGTTTCTTATGAAGATGGTTAGACCACGATTAGCTGAGAACGTTATGATGGAAGCTCTCACTCAAGTGCTGAAAAAATCAGCAAGATGCAGCTTTAGCTAATGCCAACCAAGTTCCCCCTAGAAGGGAAGATAACCATCAAGGTGGCTACGCATGGGTAGCTGGACAAATAGCAAGGAGTAAAATTGTACCATATGGTGGAGAACCGAACCCTACGGAGTTATCCGATTGGTTCCGTGAGATGGAGAAGCAGTTCGATCTATACCAAGTCCGCGAAGAGGACAAGGTAAGGATCGCAAAGCACTTCCTGGTGAGGGAAACTGATAACTGGTGGGCTATTACAAGTGCCACCGCTGTTCTTGAAGAAGACTTCAACTGGGCTTGCTTCAAGGCTTAAAGAGTTCATTGACTTTAAACAAGGCAATTTGTCAGCTCAGGACTTCACTACGGAGTTCAATAAGCTTGCTCATTTTGCTCCAAGACTTATCCGAGATGATGAGGACCGAGCGTTCTATTACCGAAACAAGTTGAGTGCCGTTCTGCAAAGCAAAGTGAGGAGGAATACTACCTCCTTTGGAGATCTTTATGATGATGCCTTGTGGGCCGAGAATTCTATGAAGGCTATTAGAGATGAAGCCTTGATGAATAATCCCTCCCCTTCTTATGCTCCTAGGCCGAATGTTTATGGGAAGAGGCCGTTTATTCCGTCTCCTTCTAATTCTTATGCTAACAAGAGGAGATTCAATCCTTCTTCTAATGCAAATACAAGAAATCCTGCTCCTTTTATTCCTAGAGCTACTTCAAATGTGGCCCATGGCCTTATACTCCTCAAGCTCAACCTCAAGGTCGTCAATGTAGCCGTTGTAGACAACCATTCCATCCCGGAGTGACTTGTTCCAACCGACCTTATGTGTGTTTCTTTTGTCAAAAGGGTGGTCATCGTTATGACGATTGCCCCGATCGAAAGTTGCCCCCTCCTCCTGCTAAACCTAAGGGTTCCATCTTTGTCATGAGCCGTGCTGAAGCCGACGCTCATCCCGAGATCATTACGGGTATGTTCTCAATCTTAGAGCAACCGTGTCTTATTTTATTTGATACCGGTGCGTCTATGTCTTTTGTGTCATCGTCTTATGCTAATAAATTATCCATCAAGCCTATATCTAGTGAGGATACTCCCATATCCTTACCTTCCGGAGATATTATCTCTTGTTCTAATCTTTATCCTAATGTCCCAATATCTATTGCGGGTTCTATCTTTCCCGCTAATCTCCTTAAGTTCCCTCTAGGAGAGTTTGATATAATCCTAGGTATTGATTGGCTAGCAATGTATCATGCTAGGTTTGAGTGTCGTGATCAAAAGATTTATTTAAAGAGTCCTTTAGGGGTTAGAATAACCTATAAGGGATCTCATCCCCGAAAAGGTGTGTCTTTAATTTCCGCTATGAAATTGGTAAGTATGGTTAGAAAAGGTCACCAAGCATTCTTGTCTGTTGTGACTTCTTCAAATACCTCTTTGCCAAGTATTGAAGATGTGCCTATTGTTCGAGAATTCGTTGATGTATTCCCCGAAGATTTGCCCGGGATTCCTTCCGAGAGAGATGTTGAATTCTCTATTGATCTTGTTCCTGGTTCTGGTCCAATAGCCAAAGCTCCTTATCGTATGGCTCCTACCGAATTGAAAGAATTAAGAAAGCAGCTAGATGATATGATAGAGAAGGGTTTCATTCGACCTAGTGCCTTGCCTTGGGGTGCTCCCATTCTTTTTGTAAAGAAGAAAGATGGTTCTATGAGGCTTTGTATTGATTATCGTGAATTGAATCGGATTACCATCAAGAATAGGTATCCTTTGCCAAGAATTGAAGATTTGTTTGATCAATTAAAGGGTGCTTCTACTTTTTCAAAGATTGATTTGAGATCCGGTTATCACCAAATCCCTGTTCGAGATGTTGATATTCCAAAGACCGCTTTTAGTACGAGGTATGGTCATTATGAGTTCAAGGTAATGCCATTTGGATTGACGAATGCTCCCGCTATCTTTATGGATCAAATGAACCGCACATTTAGTGAGTACCTTGATAAGTGTGTGGTGGTATTCATTGATGATATTCTTATTTTCTCCAAGTCCGAAGAAGAGCATGCTATTCATTTGAGGATTATTTTGGGTGTTCTTCGTCGTCAGAAGTGGTATGCTAAGTTCTCAAAGTGTGAATTTTGGTTACCTAAAGTGTCCTTTCTTGGGCATGTGATTTCTAAAGAGGGTGTAATGGTGGATCCTTCTAAGATTGAAGTTGTGGTGGATTGGAAGAGTCCGACCGATATTAGAGAGATTCGAAGTTTTCTTGGTTTAGCTGGTTATTACCGTAGATTTGTCAAGGATTTCTCTAAGCTTGCTAGACCTATGACCCAGTTGTTGAAAAAGGAAACCAAATTCCTATGGAATGAAGCTTGTGCAGCAGCGTTTCAAGAGTTAAAGAAGAGGTTAACTACCGCTCCGGTGTTGACTTTGCCTGAAGATAGAGTAGACTTTGATGTCTATTGTGATGCTTCTAAAATGGGTTTGGGTTGTGTTCTTATGCAAAATAGGAAAGTGGTGGCTTATGCTTCGAGGCAGTTGAGAGTTCATGAAGTGAACTATCCTACTCATGATTTAGAATTGGCCGCTGTTGTTCATGCTTTGAAAGTGTGGAGACATTACCTAATTGGAGTTCATTGTCGTATCTTTACCGATCACAAGAGTTTGAAGTACATATTTACTCAAAAAGAGTTGAATATGAGGCAAAGAAGATGGTTGGAATTGGTGAACGATTATGATTTTGAGTTATTGTATCATGAAGGGAAGGCTAATGTTGTTGCCGATGCTCTTAGTAGGAAAGCTTCTCATGCTTTGAATGCTATGCGGGTATTACCCGATGATCTTTGTGCCGAGTTTTGAAAGTTGAGTTTGGAATTCGTGGAGCGTGGATTTGTTCATGTTGGTGCTATGACTGCCGAACCTGTGTTTCTCCGTGAGATCCGCGAAAGCCAAGTTGATGATCTTACCTACAAGTCTATTCAAGCCAAAATTCTTGAAGGTAAAGGTAAAGATTTCAAGTTTGATGCTGAAGGTGTTCTTAGTTTCATGGTCTTTTAGTTGTTCCTAATGATCTTGTTTGAGGAAGCGGTTCTTGATGAGCTCACCTTCCCCTTATTCTATTCACCCCGGAAGGTGATAAGATGTCAAGGCATTTTGAAGCTACAAATTTTGGTGGTCGAACCTGAAGGGTGATGTCGTATCGTATGGTGGTTAGATGGTCTTTTGCGGGGTCAACAAGGAAGATTGAACACAAAGGGCCCGGGGGATTGCTACAAACCGTTGGATATGCAACCTATGGAAGTTGGAAATCTATTTCTATGGGCTTTTGTATGGCTCTGCCGAGGACCGTTGGAGGTAAAGATGCCGTTTGGGTTGTGGTTGATCGATTGACCAAGTGTGCTAGATTTATTTCGATCAAAGAAACTTGGAATTTGGATCGTTTAGCAAAGGCTTATGTTGATGAAATTGTTAGATACCATGGTGTTCCTTTGGAGATTATATCCGACCGAGATCCGAGATTCTGTTCGAGATTTTGGAAAGCTTTGCAAGAAGCCATGGGTAGTAAGTTGTTGATGAGTACTGCTTTTCATGCTGCTACGGATGGTCAGACTGCGAGGACTATTCAGACTTTAGAAGATTTGCTTAGAGCTTGTGCTCTTGACTTCCAGTCTAGCTTGGGAAAAAGAGTTCTACCGTTGGTGGAGTTTTCTTTTCAACAACAGTCTCATGCATCTATAGTGGCTCATATGAGCTCTTTATGGAAAATAATGTCGGAGTCCTATATGTTGGAATCAATTGAGTGACAATCGTGATTTAGGCCCCGATGTTCTTGTTGAAACCATTGATAATGTGAAGGTCATTCGTGATAGAATGAAAGACGCTCAAGACCGTCAAAAGTCTTATGCCGATATCCGGAGAAGGCCTTTAGAATTTGAGGTGGGTGATAAAGTATTCTTGAAGGTATCTCCAATGAAGGGTGTTAAACGGTTTGGTGTTAAGGGTAAATTGAGCCCGAAGTACATTGGACCCTTTGATATTGTGAAAAGGATTGGTGTCGTTGCTTATAAGTTGGATTTGCCGCCGAATTTGGCTAAGGTTCATGATGTATTCCATGTTTCTCAATTGAGAAAGTATGTAAGTGATCCAAGCCATGTCTTTCAAAAGGAAATGCCCGAGCTTGAACCGAATTTATTCTTTTAAGAGAGGCCGATCCGCATCCTAGATCGCAAGGATAAGAAGTTGAGAAGTAAGGTGGTTCCTTTAGTGAAACTCTTGTGGAGATGTGCTAATGTCGAAGAAGAGACTTGGGAAACTGAAGCTTCTATGCGTAGTAAATATCCGAGTCTATTCGAGTAAGGTATTTTTCTTTCCCTCAAGTTTCAAGGGCGAAACTTTTTCAAAGGCTTGATGATTGTAACACCCGTAAATGTACCCTATTTTTATAGTGAAAATATTTTACGGATACTTTTCAGTAAAATTTAGTTTTAATCGTAAATTTATTATTCCGAGTCGAATTTAGAATTTCCGAGTTCGTATTTGGAATTTCCGCGAGATTCCATGAGAATCCCGTCTTAAGGCGACTTTGACTTTTGTTGACTTTTCCACTCATATTCCCTCATACTCCCTCCCTTAACCTATTTTTCATTCAACACAATTCAACCTTACTTCTTCCTTAAGCAAACCAAAACCCTTGCCTCCATAATCTTTCCATTCTTAGAATCATCATATCTCGCTCGTTTCTTGTTGAAATTCGCGTAAGTTCGTCTCATTCTTCCCCTCTTACCTTCCTCTATTTGTATTGATAATAAAATTACTGTCTTTCTCGCTTTTCAAACTTTCCGTCTTTCTCAAGGTGAAGTAAATTCATCTTTTATGATCTATTTGTAGGTGGTGACCTCCAAGATCCCGACAAAGACTATTTCCTAATTGAAGAGGAGCTTGACGAGTAGTGAAGACGCAATAAGGTAACGGTGAAGGGTTACTCGATATCATTTACGTGTTTTACATGTTATCTATGCTAGAAATCGTATTTAGAATACGATTAGTGAGTTTAGTAATTGTGTTGATGATGGTATATATCGTTTGTTGAGAATTTATATGAGATTCTATGATTTATGTTGATAATCGATAATTGATAAATGTTGATCCTTAGTGAAAAGGGTGATTTTCGTGCATATGGACCCCAGCCGGTCGACCGGCAGCCGGTCAGACCACCGGCTGGGGCACTGGCTGTATATTATTGCATTTTTACGTGATTTTGAAATATGACTTGGGTCTCAGCCGGTCGACCGGCAGCCGGTCAGACCACCGGCTGAGACACCCCTCTTTTCTTCCTTGTTTTTCAAATGACCCTTTGATCCTAGCCGGTTGACCGGCAGCCGGTCCACCTGACCGGCTGGGACATGCTGTTGTTTCACATTGGTTTTCGTATGATGCTTTGGCCTTAGCCGGTTGACCAGCAGCCGGTCCACCTGACCGGCTGGCTCCTGCTGGATGTTGTTTGTAATTCTTGTTTACGATTTCATTTATAATAATTCCGATCGTTCGTTTATCGTATAATTTTACGTAGTGACTTATAATATTCATGTTTTGGATATATGATATTTCATTCGCTTGTATCCCATGTTTTGTGATGGTTTTTGGTATGTTCCACTTTGAGTCGGTTTTTACAAATGATACGGTTTGAGCACTATTTTGTATTGTGCTTTGTACTCTCATTCCCTTGGCTACCTCCACGTTCGTAAGGCTAGAATGTCGGAACGAGAAGGTATCCTACTGCTTAATTGCATGTGTTAGTGGGCATACGACGACCTTGTTGGGAGTTGAACGCTATGCGTTGATCGACCCGGTCGTCAAATGTTGTGTACTTGCGAGGTGGTGTTATTTGCATGTAGCGTACCGCTTGTTATGAGGCTTGTGCTCTTTTCCGCCTCTTTCGTGAATTGCTCTACCGAATTTGGGGTACTCGGCGTCTATAATTGACCGAGTCTTGGATGCGAAATGTTATCGCATGTCGAATCGGAAAATGGTATATTCCGAGAATCTGGCCAGGTTTAGACTAGGACCGTAAAATTATCAGCATGCTACCAGGAGGAAATTAGTCTACATATACGAAATGTAGCATCGTGTATGCGTTCAGGGAAATGTTATATCCCGTGGATGCCTTTTAATCATACTTGCCATGTACACGGTGCTAGTGCGTTTCATTTACCGTGAGAGATGTCGTCTTTGTGTCGTCGTTCTTGAATGAGTATTTCATGACTTATTATTCATGGTCATTGCATGATTGGGCATCGTCTATGTATTGGTATGTTTGAATGGATGATAATATGATGGATTTATTGTGATCATCGCATGACTTGGCATGGTTTATTTGTCGAGTCTCAATCTTATCAAACTTATACCGCTAACGGTGAGATGCAAGCCCTTGTGAGCGTATTCGGTTGCCTAAGAGTGTCTTCCCCGAGTCTTTGTATCACATGATGGATTCGAACTTGTACTTCATATGCTCTTATCATTATATATCGAATTGCCTATCTATTCTTATCGTATCTCACATGTATATCTATATATGCATGATTTTACTTTTGTATTTCCTTATATGTACGTTTAATGTGATATGGCTGGGAGAACCCGGAGTTACTCCCCACTGACTGTGGCGTTCATGTTTTTCATGAATGAACAGGTTGCTTGCTTGGATGCCTTTTTGGATATGATGTTTTGGGGTTCGGGTGTGAGCTAGCGGGCGTTGTCCCTGGAAGTTTTCACCTCTAGACGATGTTAGCTAGTTTTGCTAAACACTTGTTCTTTGCTAACATTTTAAGAGACCCCGTCTCTTTGTTGTATTTCCGCTTTTAGTTTGTAATATTTGACACTCCTCGTCTTATTTAACTTGCATGTATAAAAGTTTTTAAAATTACCTATTTCCGCTATATAATTCACATGCTTGTATGTTTTATATTTCCGCATTCGCGAGGGTTGTCACAGTACACTCCATCAGCTAGAGGCAGTGCGTTATACGCTCTAGCAGTTAGAGGCAGTGCGTTATACGCTCTAACGGGCGTTCGCTCTATTCGCTATGCTTATTGCTAGCTTTGTGCCTTCGGTTTGTGTGTGGGTCGTATTACACCTGTTTGGTATGTTGTGCTCATCTAGAGTTGAGTCGTCATGTCAGTTGTATCAGGGTTCGAGGTTTGTCTTGGTTACGGCAATTAATTGCTTGTGGTATTTCTCATGTTACGATTGATCTACTTATTTCTATTATGGATTGTTGTCATGCTTAGCCTGTTGTAAACATGACTGGGAGAGCACCTAGTTACTCCCGACTGATTGTCGACCCCCATTCTCAGGTTGAATTGGTTGCTGCTTGTCTGGATGTTGTGCTGGAGAGACTTGTGGCAAGAAGAATAATTTATTTAGGAATTTATTTAAGTTAATAATTATTAATAATGTATTAGTTTAGTTTTGAATTTGAGTATCGATCCGGATTGGTCAGGTGTTTCCGCCACCTTGACCATATTCATCTTTGTACTCTGATGTATTATTTATTATTAAGGTATTTCTTTTGTTTTAATAATCCGGGTTGTTACAACATGAATGGTAGATTCAGTTCTTATAACAACCATTTAACTCGAACCTCAAAATATCTGCTGGTAAAATCAAAATATCCCTACTTTTCACTCGCATCCTTTTCTTACTCAAACGTTGACAATAGGGTATTCCCTTCCTTTCTGATAAGTGCACTCATGTTGTTTATAACCTAACATTTATAAGACTTTTGATTTGGCGTATTTTCTCCAACCCAAACTAATTAGAGGGAGAGTTGTAAGTATGCCACTCCCTTCCATTAATATAACCCTAATTCACTCATTTGACCCAAAAGTGGTCTATGTTAGTAGCTAATCACCAACCGGGCCTACTTGCCAACAACAACCTTGTTAGAAATAAAATAATTTTTTAATCCTAGGTCCTCTTCCTTTTATGGTTTACATATTTTGTCCCAAACCACCTGCAGTTAGGGGTTTTCATAATTAACCGAACCGTAAAAACCGAACCGAAAAAACCGAAAACCGCATTTTTTGTAGGTTCGGTTAACCGAAGCGAAACACAAAAACGGTTCGGTTAACCGAACCAGTTCATTTTACTTAGGAACGGTTCGGTTACGGTTCGGATTTTCATAACCGCGGTTAACCGAAACCGAACCGTGACATTATTATCCATAGAAAAATATTATTTGGCTAGCCCAAAAATTAATAATTACCCTTATTTTTGCACTCAAACTCTCATACCTTACATTTCACCCTTATTCTGACACCCAACCACCCTCATCCTCAATCCATATTCACCATTCTATTATTGAATTACGTTGTCTTACGTTCAACAGTTAACTCTTCCTATTATTTTATCTTTAATTATTTTTATATTATGTTTCTCTTGTAGAGTATTACTATATTCACCATTAAAATATGTCAATGATAAAAAAAAATAGAGCAAAGTTTTTATTTGGGGAAAAAAAACCGATAATGCAACGGTTTCGGTTAACCGGTCTAACCGAACCGAAAATAACCGCAGCAAACGGTTCGGTTACGGTTCGTCATTTAGCCGAACCGGTTGGGCGGTTAACCGGTTAATTTCGCGGTTCGGTTAACCGAACCGCGAATGAACACTCCTACCTGCAGTGCCTTCGTCCCATAGAAAATTTGCGCAAATGCCTCGTATTCGATTATTACAGATTTAGGAATGATAAAAGGGAAGTCTAATTGGTATGCATTGTAATACACCATGTGTGGGGTGTTCTTTGAAAAGATCCATTAATAGGTTTAAATGACTAGTGCTTAAGAGGATTAAAAGTACTACTCATATTAAAAAATTGTACTTTCTTTTGTGTTCATTGATGAGTCCATTTTATATATAATTTAACTCCCTAACTTAGCTCGGTTTATTTGGTTATTATAATTTGTTCAGTATATTTGTGAGCTAATTACGTGTTCTAGGTGTATTGCTTGTGTTTGTAACATTTTGTAGGAATCTAAGCATGTAGAAGCTTGTTCCTAGCACATTAGCAAGTATCAAAGTTAACTAAGCTAAAATGGAAGCAAGATGGACCATGGAAGGATACTATGAGAAATGACAAGCCCAAGCATGAGGATTTGTAAAATGGTTTGGTGTACAAATGAGAAACCAAAATGAATCCCAACTTAAGAAGTCCACGACTCAACATAGGGACGCTCTTTGGATGCTCATGGGATGCCAAACTATGCAATTAACCGGAGAATTAAGGAGCTTAAATGCGTATCATAGGATTCCTCAAACATTTAATTGAGTCATTAAGAAAATATTCCCGGATTAGTGAAACCCCGATCAGGGTTCCATTCCCCGATCGGGGTTGAGGTGTTGTAAGTTGCATACGTTTCAAGTTCCTCTCCCTATATAAAGGAGAGGGACTTCGACACTTAGGATCATCTTGGACAACATTCTACATTCTAAAAACACTCTTTTACATAATATCATTAGTCATTAGATTAGGTTTAGAATAGTTTAGTTTCCATTAGTTGTTACAAATAATTCCTTTAAGTATTTCAGTTTATATTACAAGTTCATTTGTAAGTTAATTGGTTCCATTGTGTTCTTCAATTCCAAGTTTCATTTCTTTTGTTGAGGTAATTCTATTTCATGTATTGTTTTGTTATTTCCTTTGTCATTTCCATTATTAGTTAGTTATCATGTTTACTTTATCATTTGTTATTAGATTAGTTATCATTATGCAAGAGTAGTTACTTTGTCTAGGGAATTAGGGAAACAATGCATAAATAATATTTGCAATTGTTGAAATGAGATGTTATGATATCAAATAGTTGTTTCTATCACATGCTTGCATTGTATTGTTAGTCTTTGATTGTTGATCACAATCCTTGATTAAATTTGTTAATTCTTTCTACAAGTCGAGAGGCACGGAATTGAATTAGACTAAGCATGTGTTAGTAGATCGACCTAGCCAAAGCGATAGTTCGTTAGGACCCGATCTATGGTTGACACTAATATCGAAATGTGGGTGTCTTTAGTCTCAACAATTATCGTTATTATCAATTTCTTAGTTTGACTTGAGTATTTACATAATTTGCATGTGTAACCCGACCTCCCTAGACTTTTCCTTTATTATTATTGTTATTTCATAAACCCAATCAAACTAATCGATAACCGACGTTGATAGAATTCACCCCATAACAACTTGTATAGCAACTCCCGTCTCCTTGTGTTCGACCCCTATTACTACATTCATTTGTGTATAGGGTATTTATCTTTTATTAGGTATGCGATAGCCTATCAGTCATCCATGCAAAAGAACTCCACAGTTAAGCGTGCTTGACTGAGACTAGTCTTATGGTGAGTGGACTCGACAACTTTCTAGGGCCAAGACCTCTAATTTAGCAACAAATTTTTCAATAAGAACATTACAATCCCGAGCATAAATTAAAATCTGGTGGTCTTGATAAGTACACCAAGTATTAAAAGGGCAGATTGCCTTCAACAAAGCCAGTAGAATATCAACTTTCAAACCCTCATTAATACCATTGAAGTATGCATTGATTTTTTCCTTACTCATATTTAAGCCCGAGGTCTTAAAGAAGGTGGCAAATGCCCTTAGGATAATAATCATAGATTTCGCATTACCTTTGCAAAAAAAAGGAGTAGGTACTTTGCAAACATTAGATGGGCGAGTTTCATCGGGATGCAAAGAGGATAAACATTAAACCCCTGCTCTTCAGTAGCATACTCAAGTTCTCTAGAGAGGTAATTCATACAAATTGTAAACAAGATAGGTGATAAATGGCCTCCCTGTTTTAGACACTTTTGTCCTTGGAAAAAACCAAAGCTCTCTCCATTGAGTTTAAAAGTATAAGATGCAGTATTGACACATTGCATTATCCAAAATCCAAAATCCAAAATGTCAGGCTCTGGTTCACCCAATACCAGTGGCTCCCCCATGTTAACCTCAGCATGACCACCTTAGCCAGTATCCGTAGGCTCCAGTATCCCAGCCACAACAGGCCAGACAGTCCCGTTTACCCTCCCGAAAGAAGCTGCGGGCTAGACCAAACTACCTAAACCACCCAGGGTACCAGAGTCATGCGGTCAGAGTTTGAATGAGTTGATCACTCAGAGCCAGACCACATCCACCAGGGACAACAACCCCATCAGGAGCGAGTGATAAGTAGTATTTTAGTCTCGTTTTATCCCTCATTTATACATTTATTCGACTCGATTTTGTGTGTTTAATCGAACTAATAGCTCATTTTATAGCTTAATTAATAATCATTAGTATTATTTTAATAATGGCAAATAATTCGTTATTACTCGAGATTTGGTATTGCTTTCGTCTTTTTATTTTATAGGTACCAAGTCCGAGTGAGAAAAATGGGTCAAGAAGTATCGGATCAAGAAAGACCATAAGAAAATGAGCCACATGAAGACTTGGGCCCGTCAATCTCCCTGCGCACGTTTTCAATCTATTTTGTGTGAGTTGGGCTTGAGATTGGAAACGAGCCTCTTGGCTTGTCTTCATGCAGATTGTCAACAAAGGCCACAAAACATAAAAATACAAATTTGGCCCTTTTTGTGATTGACAGAAAGATAGGGGGACAAGGGGGGCTCCACAAGCCCACTTCTTCGGAGGAACAAAAAGATGAAGAAAGGCTGGGCACAAAAGACGAGGAGAAAAGACAAAAAGAAAAGAATAGAAGTAGGAAGTAGCAGTAGGAGACGAGGAGTAATACGGTAGAAAGGGTAGAACATTAGACTAGAAAAAATACCCGTCTCATTAGATTAGGTTATCGTAGTCTAATTTCTTCCTTTAATTCTTCCCCAAATTTTGTAATAGTTTACTTCACTCGGATTTTGTATGAAGACTAAGATCGAAAGATCGGGTTTTTATTCAAGTTCTTATCTTTTCCGTCTCATCTTTGTTATTCGGTAAAGATTCAATCTTTCCTTCTTTGTTTTCATTTATTTTCATTTTCATTTTATAGTTTTAGTAGATCTACCTATTAGTAATGTTTACCCTTTTTTTTTTTTTTTATTATTATTGTGTTAATCTTTTTGTTTGTCTTAAATATGTTTGAGTAGATTATAGCTCGGGTTTAGGGGGACCTTTTGTGATGTAATTAGTTTGAGTTTGTTGTTTTGATGATGGGAATTACTTGGGTAGTTTGTGTTCAATGTCATACACGCTACGTGTTTGTTGAAATGCCCGAGTGAAAACTTGAGTCTTTCGCTTGTCTCGTTGACTTTTCCTCTTAGCGAAAGCTTGGATTAGTCGTTTCTTTGACTTGTCTTGAAGCGAAAGCCTAGACTTGTGGTAGGATAGCGTGTATATTGATCGGTTAGGTCTAGAAGGAGCGAAAGTTTACTAGACCCGACCTAGGGGACTTCATTGACTGAAAGGTCGGGATTTTACCCATACATCACCCGGACCATTCCTTGACTCAAAACCGACTCACTCCCTTTCACACTAGCGAACCCGAAACCTTGGCTTTGTTTCCTTATCGTTAATTTTTTGTTTAACTTATGTTTTTATTTTTAATTCATTAGCTTATTATTATTATCACTCACATTGCTTGTTTGACTAAACTAGAACAAAACTGAGACTTATAGCCTAACCCCACCGTCCTTTGTGGTTCGACCCCGACTTCCGCTATCGCATTAGTAGGGTTTATAAATTGTTTTTGCTTGGGCGGTTCGCGACAAAAAACCGATCATCAAAATGGCGCCGTTGCCGGGGATGGTGCTTTGTTAGATGTAAGTCTTAGTTTAGTTTTAGGATTAGTCATATTTTATTGCTTTTGAAAATTGAAAAAAAAAATGTTGATTATTTATTACTTGCATTTTTAGTTTATAATTAGTCATTTGTATTTAGAGTCTTATATTCCACCATGTCTTTGTTCAATATTTATCAAGATGAAAATGAACCATTCCATGAGTATCTTGCTAGGTTTGATTCTTATTTCTCTAACGGTGCTTCTTGTGGCTACTTTCTTACTAAGTTTGAGGCGTTTTGCGCTTTATGTTTGGGCATGAATTCCGAAACTTGAGATTTGGCAAATTATATGAGTTGTGATCGAGTCTTTAACATGAATTATAAAGACTTTTGGAATTTCATAGAATTCATGGCTTTTCAATGCGAGGAGGTAGCTCACCAAGAGTATTTGTTTAATGATTCGACTCAAGTGAATGATTCTTTTCCTCTTGATAATGAGCATAATATCCAATCTCAACATGTTCCCCTCTTCCCCAACAATATGTGTGGTATGCAATCATTCTCACCTACTTGTGATACATGTAGTGGTGTGGGACATACCTCTCAAGTTTGCACTTCACCTTCTTATTTCTCATCTTATCCCAATGTAAATGCAATGTATAATGCCAATATTGAACCTCTTTCTAATGAAAACATGTCACACTTTGATTGTTATCCAACTTCACCTCTTAAACACCAACTCACACCCAAAAATGACAAAAGTGAGTTCGAGTTTATGAGAATTGATGATGATTCATGTTTGAATAATGTGCATTGTTCTCTTGTCAATGATGATTTGAATGATATGTATTTGAATGAGCTTGAGCATGTGACATTTGATGTGAATCTTGATGATGAAAATTGTGTTGACAACGTTGTTGGTTCGAAAAATCCTTGGGATGAGTATGCAATTCTTGATGTGCCTTTGCATGCTAATACGATGAAAGATGATGATGATTTGCATGCCCTTGACTTCTCTTTTGAGCCACCTTGTCTTTTATCGATACAACCCTTGCCCTTCTTATGCCAACCTACACCTTATTTTGTTGAATGTGAGTTGGAAAGTTTCAACTTTGATGAAAATGTGTGGTTGAGTGAACCAAGTTGTCTTGGTTTATGTGAATTTGAGAGGGTATCGTTTGAGATGAACAATGAGGTGGTGGAGAAGGAGTTAGTCAAGAGGGATGATGAGAAAAACAAGTCTTGTAGTGTTTCTTTGAAGAACATTGAGGATATTGAGGATAAATGGGATATTGAGATCGATTTTCTTGAGGGGCCCCTTCTTGAGAAATTTGAGATTGATTTTGGGATGCATGATGAGACTAGTGACAAAGAGAGTGTGAGTATTGATTGTGAGGAGGATTATGAGGTGCATTTACTTGATGGACCTATTCTTGAGAAATTTGAAGCTCCTTCTTCTGGTGAGGATGATTTACTTACCCTCACCAATGGTTTTGATGCAATCTTTGAGGATCTTGAGAGTGAGATTGAGGAAGAAGGCATGCTTGAATTGTTGGAAGTTAAGTGGAATAATGAGCTTATTGAGGATGATAGCTTAGAGGAACCCACCTTGACTACCTATCGTGTTTGGCATGACTCTCCTACTTTCGTTGAGCATCTTGACTCTCCTACTTCTTGTGAGCACACCATCACAAACCATGATGTCAATGTTAACCTTATTCTTGATGATTCTTGTATTAATGAAGTGTTTGAAATCCCTCTCCTTCATAATTTTAATGTATTTGAGGTGTCTCCTCCTCCTTTTAAGAAGGATGTGTTTGAAAAGGAGGGGTGGAAAGAAGAAGCTAGGGACAAGGAGACTACTCAAGTCTCCTATGTTGTTGAATGTCCCGATATCACCCGTTTTTACCATCCTCCTCCCAAAAAGGAGGAAACATTTTATATTGTTGAATTTGAAATTGATGTGGAGAATGGTGGAAACGGAGATAATTGGAGGAACCTCAAGGATGTGAGCTACTATGATGAGGTTAAGGCCATGGGTGGCCTTGTATATAGATTGTGGGATCCCGGATAATTGTTGGATGCATGAGTAGGTTTTGCGGTTTCCTTAAAACCGCGCTTCTTGGGAGGCAACCCAAGCTTTTTATTTTTTGGCGTTCTTTCTTTTCTTATTGAAAAATTCCAAAAACATGTTATTTCTTTTCTTCTTTTCCTAGCATTTGGACCATTGAGGACAATGTCCGGTTTAAGTGTGGGGAGGAAATTAGTGTATAGATTAATTTTGAAAAATTTTAAAATTTCAAAAATTTGAGAAAAATCCTAAAATTTAGTTTGTATATAGTTTAGTTTGTATATATTGTTGTGTGTTTCCTCTTATCTCCATCCATAGGTGCACCCCACATCATAAGAAGCACGAAATAGGGAAAATGAAGACGCTATGGTGAGATCTTTCCTATTCTCTTCTCCCTTATCTCTTTTTCTTCTTACTTGTTGTTTGAGGAGGACGGGATGTGTTGATGACGATGTTGTGAATTTTGTTGATTGGTGTGTGTGCCACCTATGTGCTGTTAGGAGATAGCATTAGCTTGTGTGTCATATAGTTGGTTAGAGCATGTGCATTTATGTTGTATATATATAGATTGCATCATGGCATATAGTTGCATTTAGAAAATTGGTTTTATAAATTATTTATTTGGAAAAATGGTTGAATGTGCATAATCCCTTCTAGCTACTTTTTCATTCATAAAGTGTTCATCTTAATCGTGGAATTTTGGACTCCCTAGGTTGTGCATTTCTAGTGAGTTTTGACCTGTCTACTAAAGCCAAGTCATGAGTTTGCGCTTATTCCACCTCGACAACCCCAATTGATGTGAATATTCCGTTAGTTGAAAGAATTCTTAGGTGACCGTCTTACTATGCAACCAACTTTGATTCATTGTTCTTCCACTTCTACTCACAAAAAGGAAACAACACAAGCAAGCGAAAAATATTGAGTCAAATATCATGTTTTCTTGTTTTCGTCGAGGAAATGCAAAACGGAACTTCTAGGGATTCTAGTGGGCCCACATCTAGGGCTCCGCTCGATGCCACTACGGTGGGGATACCCCTATTGTTGGTTCCGACCGCGTGTCCTTGACGAAAACCGTGTGCTATCATGTCAAAAAAATTGCAACTCAAAATGCAACTCAAAAAGAAAGAAAAAGAAAACCAAAAGAAAAAAAATGTAGAAATGAAAAAGTTCCAAGCAATAAGACTCAAATCTCTTTTTCCTTTAACATTTCTTGAATCATATAACCTTGAGTTGCATAGTGAGACGGGATGACCCTTGTGTCTCATTTAGTTGAGAGACGTGAATTTCTTATGCTATCGTGCTTAATAACATCACGGGGATCTCATTTTCATCTTCCATTTTATCGCTCTTGACCAAGCTAGTAGTAAACGGGGCTCGAAATTTCTATTAGACTTGCACCGCTAAGAGGCGAACATTTTTCCATGCTTTATGAGACTAGTGACTTCTAGGGATCATGCAAATTTTTAGACGGTTTTCCTCTTAGATATTTCCATCACATGGATGAGGCGTGTGATTATTCTTTTGATAGATGCATCCTTATCGTGTTCTTACGTGCTTATCATTTGGATGTGTCACAATTTTGAGCAAGCCCCCACTTGCCTTGCAAGAGAACACTATTCCTCATAGTGTTTCGTTGTGAGTTGAAGGGACGGAGAAGGCCCGTTAATTGCCTCTCATCGGTTATTATTAGGGTAAGTTAGTTAATTACATATTTTACATTAAAGGTCTTTAATTTATTTAATGAGCTTACTCGAGGACGAGTAAGGTTTAAGTGTGGGGATATTTGATAAGTAGTATTTTAGTCTCGTTTTATCCCTCATTTATACATTTATTCGACTCGATTTTGTGTGTTTAATCGAACTAATAGCTCATTTTATAGCTTAATTAATAATCATTAGTATTACTTTAATAATGGCAAATAATTCGTTATTACTCGAGATTTGGTATTGCTTTCGTCTTTTTATTTTATAGGTACCAAGTCCGAGTGAGAAAAATGGGTCAAGAAGTATCGGATCAAGAAAGACCATAAGAAAATGAGCCACATGAAGACTTGGGCCCGTCAATCTCCCTGCGCACGTTTTCAATCTATTTTGTGTGAGTTGGGCTTGAGATTGGAAACGGGCCTCTTGGCTTGTCTTCATGCAGATTGTCAACAAAGGCCACAAAACATAAAAATACAAATTTGGCCCTTTTTGTGATTGACAGAAAGATAGGGGGACAAGGGGGGCTCCACAAGCCCACTTCTTCGGAGGAACAAAAAGATGAAGAAAGGCTGGGCACAAAAGACGAGGAGAAAAGACAAAAAGAAAAGAATAGAAGTAGGAAGTAGCAGTAGGAGACGAGGAGTAATACGGTAGAAATGGTAGAACATTAGACTAGAAAAAATACCCGTCTCATTAGATTAGATTATCGTAGTCTAATTTCTTCCTTTAATTCTTCCCCAAATTTTGTAATAGTTTACTTCACTCGGATTTTGTATGAAGACTAAGATCGAAAGATCGGGTTTTTATTCAAGTTCTTATCTTTTCCGTCTCATCTTTGTTATTCGGTAAAGATTCAATCTTTCCTTCTTTGTTTTCATTTATTTTCATTTTCATTTTATAGTTTTAGTAGATCTACCTATTAGTAATGTTTACCCTTTTTTTTTTATTATTGTGTTAATCTTTTTGTTTGTCTTAAATATGTTTGAGTAGATTATAGCTCGGGTTTAGGGGGACCTTTTGTGATGTAATTGGTTTGAGTTTGTTGTTTTGATGATGGGAATTACTTGGGTAGTTTGTGTTCAATGTCATACACGCTACGTGTTTGTTGAAATGTCCGAGTGAAAACTTGAGTCTTTCGCTTGTCTCGTTGACTTTTCCTCTTAGCGAAAGCTTGGATTAGTCGTTTCTTTGACTTGTCTTGAAGCGAAAGCCTAGACTTGTGGTAGGATAGCGTGTATATTGATCAGTTAGGTCTAGAAGGAGCGAAAGTTTACTAGACTCGACCTAGGGGACTTCATTGACCGAAAGGTCGGGATTTTACCCATACATCACCCGGACCATTCCTTGACTCAAAAGCGACTCACTCGCTTTCACACTAGCGAACCCGAAACCTTGGCTTTGTTTCCTTATCGTTACTTTTTTGTTTAACTTATGTTTTTATTTTTAATTCATTAGCTTATTATTATTATCACTCACATTGCTTGTTTGACTAAACTAGAACAAAACTGAGACTTATAGCCTAACCCCACCGTCCTTTGTGGTTCGACCCCGACTTCCGCTATCGCATTAGTAGGGTTTATAAATTGTTTTTGCTTGGGCGGTTCGCGACAAAAAACCGATCATCAGCGAGATTGCAGCGATCCTCCACCAGCCAGAGGGGTCGGGAAAGCAGCGTCGTGCAGGTCTAGATCCAGTTCAGCCAGATCCTCTACAGACTCTTATAAATGGGATGAGCGTTATCCATGACGCCATCAGAAGTTTGGAGAGGGACAACCATAGCCTGAAGAAGAGGATGACCGCCATGGCAAACCAACATTCAGTATCCAACCCCCACAACAATCAGATGTCTGCATCAACCATCTATCCTTCTCAGGAGGTACCTAGCGCAGATCCAAGGCGGCAAATATCATTCTCAGAAGGTACCCAACGCAGATCCAGGATGGCAAATACCATTCTCAGGAGGTACCCAGCGCAGATCCAGGACGGCAAATACCATTCTCAGGAGGTACCTAGCGCAGATCCAGGACGACAAATACCCCATGAGCTCGTAACAAGTTGGATCTAGGAACACCATCACCTACTCAAGTCGCAGGATCTAACCTAGTCACTTTACGCCCTTAGGCTACCCGCAAACAGAGCGGAGTAACCTTTCATTCCTACATCATCGCCCTTATCAACGTGCCCAAGGGATTTAAACCACCTACTATGGCGCCGTATGATGCAACAGATGACCCACTGGACCACATTTGTAACACCCCGGCCCAAACCCTGGGTCGAGAGCGGTCACTTAAGGTAGCTTGCCAGGCTGTGTACATGGCCCACATATCAACACGGGTCCGTTACAGCACATTTTTTCTTCACTCATGCGCATCCCATAAATCTTCCCAGGAGGTCACCCATCTTAAGATTACTCTCAGTCAAGCACACATAACTTTTGAGTTCTTTTGCATGGATAACCAGAAAAAAAAAGTGCATTGTGGTGATATGAGTAATACTTGCAATCCCTTTAAGCACTAGTCAGATTTTAAGCCTAAATGGACCTCTTTAGGGGCTCCCTACGCATGGAGTATAAAACATCAACCAGTACAAACAAAAGATGATGTTAGTCACTGCTACGGGGCCTCTTAAGGAAGCATGCATGTGCAAAAGATTCGGATCTACTCTTTCATGAGCCGCCCTCAAATGGTTCGTGAGCCTGCCCAGCACTTTGCCAACATCAGGAAACCGGCGAAGCAGACCAATGACCTGTACAGAATAACTTTCCCCCCGTGGTTTTTCCCATATTGGGTTTCCGCGTCACCAATCTCTTGTGTCATTTCGTTCTGGCATCTTTACTTTCGTCTCGTTATTCATTTTGCACTAGTAGATTAGCCACTTTGATCCACCTAATAATTAAATCACATAATTCGTAAGTTTTACCAAAACAGCCTCGTTACTCATACCCCCACGAGTTGATCCGCGAAAGCCTAACTACAACAATGCAACACCGTGACTCACAACTTAGGAGTTAGGAGACCACCAAAGTACACAACATCCTCTCGCTTTCTTATTTTATTTAGGAAAAATTCAAAATTACTCCCTTTTATATACAACGTTTTCAAACTTACTTCATTTTAAAACAAAATTTCAAAATTACTCCCTTATAAGCGACTTCCGATCAAAAATTGCTACCAAGACCCAACTGAAATGATAATTAGAAGGAATTGACGAGTTTACCCTTGTTTATAATACAAACTTTAGCATAATTTACTCTAATTTATTACTACTGATTCAATCTCAAATATTATCAACAGACTTATTGCGTTAAAATCAATAGACCTAAATCCAGCGATTTCAACTCCATATTCATTCGTTGCTAGGTAAGTTATTATATTCTAATTTGTTAGTTGTTTATTCTGTTTTGATTTTTATTAGTTTACTTCAAATCATACGGCTTGTTAGACCCTAATTTATGTGATTTAAGGGTATTTTATGTATAAAGTTGATTTGTTGTGATTTATTTGGTTCTCCATTCCACCAAATTATCACAAATAGTGCTTCCTTCATTCCATCAAATCATCACAAAAAAATGATCACAAATGCTTCCTTCATTCCACCAAATTATCCAAGTACATAATACATTAAGAGAACTACATGACGACTTTGGCCAATACTACAATGAGGCAAACAACAACGAAAAATCTAATTGTGCCTCTAGATCTAACACCAATTAACTTGCAAATTAAATGTTTAATCTTCCAGCTTCATCTTTCTTATTCTCTACTTCATTCTCGTCAATGTTTAATTTCCCATCCTTAATCAATTTCACCTCATTTTTCAACATGTGAGTCGCGTTTTTAAGGAGTTTAGTTTCAATCATAAGTTCATTGATCACCTTTCTTTGCCAATTGTTTTGAGATTCATCCAACCAACAAAAATACTTACAACCACGAACATTAGTAACTGGATTGTATATAAAGGCCGGGAAAGATGGATAAATAGTAAGAAGTGACCTAAGCAGCAAAATAGCCACATAAGCGCAACCTTACAGCATCATCACAACTACAGCGAGAATTTGAGTGCGAGTTAGAACTTTTGAATTCTTATGTCACGATAAATAAAGGGAAAAATGAGCAAAAGATGGAGGAATGACAAGGAGAGAAATGGGTTGATAAGTGAGATGAAGAAAGAAGAGAGAGAAACGAGGATATTATGGAGAAAGAAGTTAAACAAGAAAGGGAGATGAGAGAAATATTAAGGCAGAAGGAATAAAGGCAAAATGGGAAAGAAATTAAAAAAAAATTTAATTTTGCCAATTTTTTTTTCTAATTATGACTTCACTTAGGTCGTGGTAGCAAATTTTGATCGGAATACTTTTATAAGGGAATAATTTTAAAATTTTATTTTCAAAGTGAGTAAGTTTGAAAAAAATCTATATAAAAAGAAGTAATTTTGAATTTATTCTTTTATTTATTTAAAAAATCCTTCCATAGTTGTATACTATTACTCGTATAGTCGTATTATCACCATGAAATGTACACCAACTTATTAGAAAAATACACACGCAAAAATAAAGATAAATAAAGTGAAAAATAAGAGGAACCAAACCGAAGTACAGCAAGTCTTGCTTGTGACGGATCGACCCGTCGCAAGCTTGCGATGGGTCAATTTTCTCTCACAAAGTGCAAGTGGGGGTGCAAGTGGGGGGCTCCATTTCCCACCCACTTGCACCCTCACTTGGACTTTGTGAGAGGGAATTGACCCGTCGCAAGCTTGCGACGGGTCGGTCCGTCACAAATGAGAATTTGTGACCGAAGTAAGCCAACCTACATAAACCAACCATCACCACTTCACCATTGTTCTTTAAAAACCATCTTATAACACCACACCACACCACACCTTCAACCTACACATCAACCAGCCTTCCATGACAGAACCAACAACCGCAACCGCAACCAAAACCGTAACCGAACTAGATCCAACGACCAAACAATTAAAACCCATATCGTCTTGGGGAACACTTGAAGAGCTCCTTTTAGCCAGCGCGGTTAACCGCCACGGCTCTAATTCATGGACCGCCGTCGCCGACGAACTCAACCACCGCCACACAACCGCCGTATTCACCCCTCACCTCTGCCGCCTCAAGTACCTCGACCTTAAACGCCGCTTCTCCGTCGCCGCCGCAGCCACCGCCGCCGTCGACGGCGAATATGACGTCATCGCCGCCGTCGACGAGTTACGCCGGTTGCGCGTCGCCGAACTCAAGCGCGACCTTCACCGTTACGATCTCTCTATCGTGTAATTCTCCGTTTTGTTTTAATTTTCTTTATTTTTCACGATTTCGATCGATTATATGATGTGATGATTGATAATTGATTTCGGTGTTTTTTATTCTTGATTTTTGTTTTGTTTTCGGTTAGATCGTTGCAGTTGAAGGTGAAGAGACTGAAGGAGGAGAGAGAAAGAACCGTAACAGAAAAGGTTAATGAAAAGATCGATGAGAGAGAAAACTCCGCTCCGATTAAACTCGAGGAGAGAGAATCGCCGGTAAAACCGCCGGAAACCGGCCGAGTTAACGGCGAGTCGTCTAACGAGTCGAATAAACCGGAACAATTAATCGAACCGGTCAAATCCGAACCGGACCGGGACACGAACCCGGTCAAACCGGACGACTCTTGCAACGGGAGTAGTAACTCGAAGGAGAACGGACGAGTCGAGGTGGACGACCCGGAAGAGCGAGTCGTACGAGTTGACTCGG
Organism: Heliosperma pusillum; assembly: GCA_022085475.1. NCBI lineage: Eukaryota > Viridiplantae > Streptophyta > Magnoliopsida > Caryophyllales > Caryophyllaceae > Heliosperma > Heliosperma pusillum. The sequence continues at coordinate 29,645 of JAIUZE010012664.1, read as the reverse complement.
ACGAGGTAGGGGAATCGGCTGCTGAGTCGAGGAGGGTCGAGGATGACAATGAGGAGGAGGAGGAGGAGGGGGTGAAGGAAAGTAGTGATGTGCAAAGCACGGCAAGTTTACGGCAAAAAGAGAAAAGAAGGATGGGTGGTGGTTCGGGTGTGAGTAGCGGAGATGAGAACCAATCTCTTGCGAGTAAGTTTAGTGGTGGTAATGTGGGTGTTGACAAGGACGGAGAGGGTAAACAGAAGTTACAAGGTTTGGTTGATTTTCTTGACTTGGTTCGGACTCGTAAATGTGGCTCGGTCTTTGAAACCCGGCTCGAAAGTCAGGTATAATTAATTACTTATATGGATATTAATACTCGCTCCACAAATCACCTGATCTGATAACTTTATATAAAAGAACCCTCAAAATAAATATCTAATTACTTGAATAAATGACCGAAATGGAGGAAGTAAATGTCAATTTCGTTCTAAAACAATTGATTGTTTACATGTTCACTAATTCTCTCGTGCTGCGACGGTTGTACATACGACAGTAGAGAGACGATTTTTTTGATAAATAGTGATTACTTTTTGTTAATTATTGACTACTTTTTACAAAAATAAATGACTATTTTTTTTCTAAGTGTTCACTAATTGGCTTGGCAATTATCGACCAAATAATTGTCACATTTTTCCAATATACACGTTAAGAGACCGTCTTAGGTAACAACAATTACACATTTACATGGTGTATAATTATTTTTGTATAAATCTTCCGTTTTCGTGTCATCGTGAGTTTGTGGCGTTTTCAAAGTAACATGTCAATTTGTGATTTTAGAGAATGGAAATAACATGGATAATGTGTACACATACTGTACACTATCTTAGATGAACATTACCGGCTTTCTTAACTACTTTTCAACGTGTTTGGTACATTGTACAAATGCAAGTTTGAGGAATTTGTCAGAAATCTTTAAAAATACACAAATTTTTGTTTCAGACGAGGCAACCCGTCTTATTCCGTCAGACGGGTCAAGCCTCCTCACAAGAGAACAAGTGGGGTGGGGATAATGGATAATCCCCTCTACATGCCCCACTTGCTCTCTTGTGAGGGGCTTGACCCGTCTTAAGCAATAAGACGGGTCGTCCCGTCTGAAGCAAGTCTGAAGCAAGACCTGTCTTGATTGGTTCTATCACAAATTCTCATTGGACACTTTTCGTCACAACTAGAGACGGAGTAAATGTCGCCATTTCAATGACAACTTATTATAGCTTTCAAAATTTGTTCTTACATTTTTCTTTAATATAAGTCTCATTTACCCTGTTTTCAACTTGTGACATCTTACAAGTTGCACGTGGGAGGAGGTCTATGAGAGGTCACAAACTAGACGATCTAATATATGTACCTTACTTTTTTCATTATTTGATTGTTTTATTACTTTTATACTCGGTCCGTTTTTATATATAACATTTTGTCTTTTGGAGTTAAACCTTTGCCTTAAATATTTAAAAAAATATATTTGTTGAAAAATTAGACCATCAAATTTCTTACGAAAGCACTTTCATATATCATAATATATAATTTTATATTTTGAAAGAGTTTAAAGTGAGAAATAAGTGTTTTGAAATGTGAGAATAACATTTATAAAAGACAGAGTAAGTCGTTTTTAGAACAAACTTATAATACAAAATCGACACAAATTGTCCATGAACCTTGAAATCGAGGGGTAGCTTTTCACATTCCACCTACACGCTACATGTCATCTCATTTCGCGTTTACCCAATTGTCCCCATTGACTCACTTGCATATTGTGAGAGAGACATTATCTGTTTTCAATTTATGATAAATAGTGTCTGTCATGAGAATTTGTGTTACACAATTACCAAGAGTTAACTCAACAACAAGGGTCTCAACTTTGACATAATCAAGCTTTAAGGACCTCAATTTCATTTACATAGCTTTAAGGACCTCTATCTAGTTATTGGACAAAACTACCCTTGTTTATTATTTAATAGGAGTATTAATTTCATAATTATATTTTTATATAAAGATAATATATATTTTTTATTTAGGCCAAAAATAGTATTTATAAAAAAAAATAACATGCTTAGTTTTATCCTCTACGCAACTACCCTCATTTTATACGAGTATATATCTACTGAAAATAAACAAGTACACACTTTAATCACTTGAAGTCTTTAACTTCGTCATTTTACTTCTTTTTTTTTTTTTTTGCATTTTCTAACACATTTCTCATGCACGCTTAAAATGATATACTCCCTCCTAGTAATTCATTTTTTTCCCTTTCCCTTTTACACAAAAATTAAGGAAATGAATTTTGACCACACAAAACACATTACCCCACATACAAATGAATTTAGACCACACAAAACACACAACCCCACATCCAAAAAGGGAAAGAGGGAAGAAAACCCGACTTACCCAATAAGGAAAGAGGGAAGAAATGACCGACTAGGAGGGAGTATATACATGTAGATGTCAACTTTTTAGTTGGTAAATCAAGAATCGTAATATTCATGATTTGGGTTTGAACCCTCGTCAGTGTCAAAACTGTCCTTATGGCTCCAATTGTACCAAAAAATAATACTCCGTATACATAATGCTAAAATTTTGAACCCCCATATTTTGAACCCGAATTCTCATTTGTGACCGAAAATTTCGTCACAAGATTGTGATGGACACTTTTCGTCACAAGATTAGGACGGACCAAATGTGACCATTTTTATGAAAAAATGTAACCATTATCTGATAGGTAACATTTTATGAATGATTATTTTGTTATAAAATGCTCACATTTGTTCCGTCACAAGCTTGAGACCGTCAAAAGAGAAACCAAATTTACTTTTTATAACTTTTTCCGTAACATTTAACTCGACTTTAAATTTGAGTTTTTTTTGTATTTTATATAGTCGTAATTATTTGTGATGTGAGATTACCTTATTTAGTAGTATAAGGTAAATTCTCCTTTCACTAAGTTTATTTTATGTCTAAAATTTTCATCTTACACTTCTTTTATATCTCAAAGACGAACGTTTATTTGCAAGTTTATATATAGTAACATCCTATCTATATGTCTATATTCCTATAGAATGTAAACTTAAGAAAATAAATTTTTAATAAGTAAATTTCATTCTTGTATAAAATTTAAGCAAACTTTTTTTAAGTGGAATACTAATTTTCTTTATTTTTGTATGTGGTAATTGTAAATTGTAAGTATAAACAAGTGCAAGGGTAAATTTGTCCAAAATATTGTTTGAGATCCTTAAAGCTATATAACTAAAGTTTGGGTCCTTAAAGCTATATTTTGTGAAAGTTGAGACCCTTCTACTCTTCTAGTAGTTAGACCTGGCAAAACTGACCCGACCCGAATAACCCGACCCGATAAGGCTGACCCGAGACCCGAAAGCGACCCGGAACTGCCTGACCCGAGGATGACCCGAAACCCGAATTGACCCGACCCGACCTAGACCCAGACCCGAACCTTGACTGACCCGAAATAGACCCGACCCAAACTAACCCGACCCAAAACCACCGACCCACAGACGACCCGTTTTGAAATGATCCTAAATAACCCAATTTATTGTGATTAGGCGTGATAAACTGAAAATGAGACGAGACAGCCCACGTGCAGCTTAAGCTCGGCTTGGTCGAAGTCAGCCCGTGCGAGTATGGCTTGACGTCGGGCTTGACTTGAAAACTAACATGATCATTTTGACCTAAAAATGGCCTAAATAAATCGGATATGAATCTAAAATAACCCGACCCGAACTGACCCATACCCGAAATGGCCCAAACCCGAACTGACCCAGACCCGAAAGTGACCCAAACCCGAAAGTGACCCGACCCGACCCGGCCCGGCCCGAAAGGTTGAGCAAACCCGATATGACCCGACCCAAACTGACCCGACCCAAACCCGACCCGTTTGACCCATTTGCCAGGTCTACTAGTAGTGCTTACTCCACAATTACCTACTTTATCTACTTGTATCGTCGTACGTGATCTTTATTTTTTTTTAATTCTTGGCACTTTTAATTTTTGTTCTCTTGCACCATTACTTTTCACTTTTTGTTCATTTTTTTTACTACTTAGTAATTAGTATCCGTAGTATTATAAGATTACAATTCTCCTTTAAGACTGATATTGTCTAAAAAATACCAAAAGTTTTATCTATCGTAATATTTGATCGTATCTGTCTTAAACCAGACTTATTAAGATAAAAATAATCTTATGAAAGTGGGACTTGTGAGTACCATATTGGGACCATGCTAACCCCAAACCCCATATTTGAGGGCCATTTGGAGAAAGCATATCTGGATAAATGTATTTCCATCGAGAGTAATGAGAGCATGCAAAGAGAGCTTATTTTAGTGTGGATACATACTAGGGCAGAGCACGGATCGGATATCCGATCCAAAGTGCTAGTTCGGATCGGATATCCAAATTAGAATTCCAAAATTTAGATATCCAATATCCAAACCAAATGTATCGGATATCCAGTGTTTGGATATCCAAAATAATCGGATCGGATACGGATATCCATCAGATATCCATATTTTGGAATTTACATTAAAATTAAGTTTGAAACACGATTATATTCATCGTTTTATACGATGATTTTCTTTAGTATTCTTACTTTAATGTTCCCGACATAAAATATAAATACCACTTACATATTTCTCTTATAATTAAAACTTTTATAAGTTGTTTTATGAAATAACATTGTATTTTATCGAAATTATACAAGAAAATTATATTTTCGGATCGGATCGGATATCCAAATATTTTTTTTCTAATATCCAATATCCAAACCAAAACCAAAGATTTCGGATCGGATATCCGTTAACTTTCGGCTCGGGTATCCAAAAATTCGGATCGGATTCAGATCAGATATCGGATCGGTTTGGATAATCGGATTTTTTGCTCAGCCCTAATACATACGGTCATGCGGCTTCTTCCCTTTAACATCCTTATTTTCTCTTTAAATTTATCATTTTAGAGACAGGTCAATTTTCATATATGCCATTTATTTAATTATAAATTTGTGACTGATAGTTCCTGCTTTCATTTTTTTTGTGGGTTGGGGGAATTTAAATCAAATAATCAAATTCTTAAATATATTTATGCCATAATTCAAACCTTATGCTACAATTTAAAATTAAAAATATTTGTGTCCTATGGGGGAGGACGTCCTTCTTACAATTAAAAGAGGAGGATGATCTTCCTTGTTTGAGTGTAAGAACCTGGAGGACACGAGTATTTCTCAATTAAAAAAGACAACGAAATTAAATTAATTTATTCCATGGAAATAGTTGGGGTCGTAGAGAGATTAGAGCCTTAAAGGTCAGCGTCATTATCTTGATTGAGATGCTTTATCGGATATTCGGATGGATGAATGGTGCCAATATCTGCCTTGGGTTTTGTTAGATTATTATGGCATTTTGTCATAGCTTATTTGAAGAATTGAAGTCCATGATTTCTATGAACTTATTTGAGCATTTACCCAAAAATTTTAAAAGTAGAAATTCATGACTACTATGAACATTAAAATGCCTATTTAGATACACTGTATTTAGTACTCTAATAATTCCCAGCACTCCTTTTTAGACTTGACAAATGATTCATCAATTCAGTTTTAAATGGGTTAAATTAGATGGGTGTTATTCGGGTTACTTTTAAATTCGTTTTAGTTCGATTCTGTTCGTGTTTATTTCAATGAGCCATCTTATTCGGTTGTGTTATTTCCGATGGATTGAGTCGTGTCATTATTAGGTCAAGCTAGTTTGGGTCTTAATATTACTTGCGTGCCAAACTGCTAATTAATAGGTTGAGCGTTCAATTTTTTTTATTAGTATTAATTCGAAGTATCATAACTAACTAATGAACAAATGAGAAATTTCTATGTTAAGAGTTTTTTTTTTTTTTTTTTTTAAATTCGGGTCAATTGATTCTTCAAGTTCGAGTTTATTTTACTAGGTCCACTCCTTTTAACCATTTTTGAAATTTCACTCCGTTCAACCATTTTTGAACTGTCTAATTTTTGTAATTGCTACTATTCCTACTTTCCCTTTTTAGATTGACCATTTTCCTGCTGTGAGAGGCACACGAGCATTACAACGTAAAGGAACAATCATTGAGATTAATAGAATTGTAAACTTAAAATAAGGATTATAACTTCTCGGCCGGCAATTATGGGCATTTTCCACCATAATCTGATCACACTAAACAAGATGGAATGAATATGTACTATTACAGAATGTTTTCAGTAATTTTCATTTTTTTTTCTTATGTTACAGTGAACAACTGAACATAAAACTACCCTCTCAAAACTTGAAAATAGTATCCTGAGTATAAAAGTTACAGCTCGTCTTATTGAAGATGGGCATTATTCGTCACAAGCTGAAAACGGATAGTGCCCTTCTCACAATATGCAAGTGGGAGGGCAAGTGAGGTGCTTCATTTTACAATCACTTGCCCTCCCCACTTGGATATTGTAAGAGGGGCACTATCCGTCTTCAGCTTGTGACGGATAGTAACCGTCTTCAATGAGAAATTGTGTAAAAGTTAAACACAAGGGGGTTATTAAAATTGTGGGTGGCTTGCAGTTTAGAGTGTTCTTGCAAATCATTAATCTGTGTATGCCTTTTTCCTGTTTGTCAGGAAACTCCCAGGTATAAGACCCTAATAAAAGAGCACATTGATCTGGGAATAATTCAAAAACGCATGGAAAAAGGCCAGTATACAGAGTGCAACACCATGTTCTACCGTGACCTTATGCTCCTGGTCAACAACGCCATTATTTTCTTCTCAAAAAGGTCATCGGAGCATAAGTTTGCAACTGAACTCAGGCAACTGGTTACGCACCATTTTCAAACTCATTTAATCTCAAAAACATGTCGGACTTCGACATCGACCCCACCGGTTGTCCCTTTTAAGCCCACTGAACCTGAGGTTGATCTACCTGATCATACTGATCTCAAGCCCAAACTAGCCATAACAGGCCCTGTAATTGCCTCTAGAAAACGGAGCTCCATTGCTGGAAAATTGTCATCATCAGAAGCTGAGAAGAAACAAGGTGGAGTGTTGAAGAAAGAGGGCGAGAAGTCATCGTCGACTTCGTTTGATGCCGTGACAAAGAAGCGAACTCGAGATCAAGGTTTCGGGCAGAGAAACCAAACAAGCAAAAATCCTAGCAGCAGCAGTCACATAAGCAGCCGTCCGAGTCCAACCCAGAAACCGAGTCCTCGGACTGTTCCAAGCAAAGGTGAAATTTCAGAGTCCAAGAAAGAGATAAAGAAGCCAAGCGTTGGGAACTCATCGAGTAAATCGAAACAAGGTTCTCGACCAGGTAAAGATTTGTTGTTGGATGTGTTAGATAGTGCTGTTAAGAGAAAGATCATTGGTAATGGAGGAAACACTAGTGGCAGTGCTAGGAGTGAGAGACATAAAGAACAGGGCCGTAGTTCACATAATAGCTTAAATAAGAAACCGGAAAAGGAAATAGAGGAAAGGGATAGTCCGAGGAATGGACGGCCGCCTAAAAAGGTTGCTGCTATGCCAGTTGTGGGAAAACGAGGTCGGGATGGTGGCAGAGATTCAGATGCACATTCAAAAAAGCGCCAAAGACGATAGAGGATAAAGGGGGACAGAGTAGGTTTACTTCGTCTTATGATTAATTGATTATTGTTGGAGAATTTCAATTGTTTTGTGGAAATGATTGGGCTAATAGTTTATTGCAAGGGAGGTTTACTACAAAATATACTCGGGCTCAACACGGTTCTGTTTTGTGGCATGTCTAATGCCTGAAGTCAATTTGCCAAATTTTTCTAGCGTCGTGCTTGGGTGAAGTGCAGCATGTATATTTTTCGGCCTGAGAGGACTCGCAACTTCGCAAGGACACTTTCAGTGTTGGCGGACTTCAAACCTGGGTCATAACTCATAAGAACTCTCAACGATGCATATTAAACTAGTTGTCATCTGCTCTTAACATGAATTTAACTCAATCAAATGTGTGATTCTTTCATTTAAACAGCTAGTCCAGATAATTTTGTTGATACCTCTGCTTAAATTAATGGGTTTTGCCTATGATCGTGGGAGAGGCTATCATGTATACAACCATCTTACGTTAGAAACACATAGAAAGAGATCAGACTAGAAACGACATCTCTTATGTCGTTGACACAAAAGGGATATTAAATGATTGGAATTAGGAATAGGATTAAAAAACGAGAAATACTTTTTCTCGAAATATGTGAAACTAAAATAAATCTTATTATAAATCACACGAAATCGAATGAACCTAAACATAAATAGTAACGAAATGTTATAAGTTTGTTCATCTGCAAACTGGAAAGACCATCTGAGGTTGACATTTAACTATTCTATAGAACATTCATAACCCATGAGGTCCAAATTGGGTATTCGAGGTGAGATCAGATAGAGTACCGGGTTTCTTCGAGGAATGGTGGTTGTGTTCTTCATCAAGAAGGGTGTGTTTCTTCGAGGAATGGTGGTTGTGTTCTTCATCAGATAGAGTACTCTTAGCAACCTTGAACGCGGGATGCATTCTATAAAACTGACGAAGAAAACCCTCGTTACTTTTTGTGTAAAATTTCATTTGTGACGCGTCAAAACCTTCTGGCATCTAACAATATATTAAAATAATCTAAAAGGGGGGAATATGATTGTGAGAGATGACAGGTACCTTTTCGTCACAAACAATACAGTACTTTTGGGTTTGCGTGATTAGCCACGGTATGATTGGAGGGCCTATTCCAAGTTCGGGGATGATCATCGACATTTACAAACTGATCTATCCATCTTTTTCTATTTTACTTAATTTTTCTTTTATTATCTCCTTTCAAAAGTTTTAATCTTTCTTCTATTAATGCTTTGAATTACTAATAATTAATATTAGTCGGTTTGATTCATCAACTTTACATATACATACTAAAAGTCTAGTATTCGATATTAGCACAAATTTTCAAACCATAGTCCCTCTTCTTCGAATCCCATTTCAAGTTACCGTCATTTGATCTTTAATAATCAATATCATACGATTTAAGTGTTGATATCACTTTTTCATTTTATATTCAATTTTACGTCAGATAAATAAACCATAATCGATTTCAAAATCAATTAACATAACGAACTAGCCAGATCTGACATTCAGACATGAATACCACCTTAGAAGGGATGCATGCACGATTGCACGCAACCTATGATGAGCCTTTTCTAAGGCTGTATTTTAGTCCCTATGCCTTTCGGCCAAGGCTGTTTGACTGACAGGGTTAAACATGCTCTTACAAAGGGCGTATCATGTGTTGTGCCTCTTCTAAGGCCATGTTTGCATTGTTTCTCAATTGACCAGACGTAATCAAGCGTAATTAATATAAATCGACTGTTATTTGTATTATCATCAATTTTTATGTCTTATTAGTCATTATTAATTATTATTTTGACTTTTATTCTTCTAATCTTTTCAAGGTTGAGAGTTCGTGCAATGTATAAACCAATTGTACATTGTTTATTTGTTTATTCCATGTATGCTTCACATGTAATCAATTTAACTCTCAACTTTGATATCAATTCTTATTTGTTAATTCAACCAACATAGTTAGGATTAACATAATGTAGACATTTATGCATATTTCAATCAATAAAATCAAATGTAAAGAATATAACATCAATCATTAGTAGATGCCGCTATCGAGCGGGCAGGATTGAGTGTCCAATTGAAGGGACTCCCAATATGTACCCTCACCCCTTACGTACGTGGAATATCTGTGAACATCCGCTTCATGAGCATAAAGAGAGTCATTCTAGACATAGAATACTACTTGGGTGTTCAAGTCACTTTATGTCTTGGTATGGCATAAAGATTTGAATAATTTCCACACTTCCATGATAAATTGGGGGCGAGTTCTTCTAATGTTGGGTTCTTCGAACCTTTCATCGGTCAAAGTCTTTCAAATCGGTCACAAACACATGAAGTGTCCCACACGCGTGGGTCGATTACCGTCGTGACGCGATGACACGCAAGTGGCGATGTCCACAATTTTGAAGGAAGAAGATGAATTGAAAAGGGGATGAATGTGGCTATAAATGAAGAAGGTGGTGTTATAAACATATCATGGATAGAAGCCATATAATGTAACTGATGGAAAATGACTGTAAGCTCACATTTGGGAATAAGTGAGAAAGGGCTATAACGGTATAAGTGAGGATAAAAAAAATACAGGGGTATACGTGAGAAAACAAAAAAATGCAGGGGTATACATGAAAAAAAACACATTATTTTATAAAGTTATAATCTTTAACTAGTTTAGTTTCCCGTCAAATTTACCGGAGTGTTTAAGTTGGGTACGAGTATACCAAACCGTTTAAGGCTGGCCCAAAAAAGAAATGTAAGTTGAAGACCTGACAAACGGGACAATTGGTCGGGGTTTGGGTTTGCAAAAATTCTAGCTAGGCCAGATCGAGCTGGGTTAATTTCGTGTTCATGTCATTTTCGGGTAGGTTATTTTCAAGTTATTTGAGAATAACAATTAGTTTGTGATAATAAACATTCGTATTGGTTTAAATAAGGTTGGGTCAATTCGGGTTTCGGGTATCGGATATGGAACCTCAAATCAGGTAGGTGCAGATAGGGTTTAGGTCGAGTTATTTGATTCAGATCATTTGGGTTTGATCAATTTTGTCAGGTCTAAAAGCGAGGGTAAGAGCACTCTTTAGAATAAAAGATGCCTAAGGAGAAACATTAAAAGCATCACCGAGACCTACTGTCATAGTGAGAAAGGAGACCAGAATAATATTTTGATGATGGAAAAACGAGCAAAAATTAAACTAATTGTCAAAAACGTTTCAAGAGTATTGACACTAGCAGAGGACATCAAATCGTGGTTGAGGTGTGAAGGAGAGACGGTCGAAAAAGGAGGGATCAAGGAGACCTAAGGACCTACCGCATTTATATCAGTCATTTATCATAATTCAGATACATAAGATTTAAAGAAAGAAGACGTGTACATATTGTATCTAACGCAATATCAATTGAGTTAAAAATACAAATGGATTGTCATTTTTGTTTGTTTTTACCGGTTAAAAATTAAACCTCTCAAAACTACTATATAAAGAAAAAATATCCAAGTGTTAGTTAAACTAATAAAATCACATATTGAAGCAATAATAATCGTCAATCAAATTAAGAAGCATTAAAATAGTTCTACAGTCTTTTTTACACGATAAACGCTAAAACGTCCTTACACATCATGATATCATACATTTAGCCAATTATATTAGAATCGGGGTAATGTACGAGCAACATGCTACTAACTATAATATTAAAAGGTTGTCAGTTGTCATTGATGCATCACTAAAAGCCAAGTAACTTCAACATGTGTGGCCGTGGCTTGTTTGCAGTTACCATTTCTAATGTTCAGTTCGCAAGGACAGCCGTCTGAGAGAGTGTCTCTCAGTTCATATATTCATTTCTTAATCGGCTCTTTTTATACTTTTTTCTATAACAAGCAGAAGGTTGGGAAGTACTGGCCCTGATTCTCGTTTCCCACCAAACAGGTCTAAGAAGATGACGTAAACCAGCTGAGACTAACCGAGAAAGACTAGGACGGTATGAGATACATCAACTTATTTTCATTTTCCGTAAAAAAAAAAAAAACAAAAAAAGCCACCATAAATTTAACATTCACATTTAGATTCCTACTCTGACAAGTCGGGAAATTATCAGTCGGGAAACAGACTGCTAGTCCAGTAACCAGAACACTAGCAAAGCTAAGATCAATTGAAACAATGACTGAATAGCTTGCACATTTCCACAAAGCTTCAATGATACATCTTGTGTCTTGGAGTTTTCGCACCTTGCTGCAGATGGCATAAGTACACCTGTTTGCAGGTGGTTGATCATTGTTTGCTTCAATGATTCCATCTTCCAGGCCACACGCTTTACTAAAATCGATCACCATCTGGTTCAAGGGGATGGAAACAAAGTTATAAGACGAAGAAAAAATATCAGAAAAAGCAGCAATATAGCAAAGTTGTGGACTAAGCCAGATCAACAAGATAGTCATAAGAGAAACAGAATTGAAGTTTCATTTTGCCGGCACACAGTTATGTAATTGTTCCCTATTCAAACTGACTGCTACCCATCTACTAAAAATTACTATTACACGAATAGTTTCCGTATTCTATTTTAGTCTCCTAGCCAATAGTTACATTTCTCTTTTAACATATGTTGTGAGATTGAACATATGGTTAGGAGTTAGGACTCCCTAACCCACTTGTATTTGCTGACCTGAAATCAAATCTAAAGCTAACGTTAAGAATTGGCAGGGAGTATAACCTCAACCAGAAAACCATCGATCAAAGATCAAAATATTCAGGATTTCTTATGACTGCCTTCACAAAATTCAAAGACACTATTTGATTCAGAAAAAGTACATGATCGTTATTAGAAAGGGTCTCAGTGAGGTTTACAGCAGGTTATCCAAGTACCAGTTTATAAGAACTTCCTCATGGTATATAACAAGAAAGTACTTATTATGACCACACACAAGATTCACATCACATATACATAAGTCTATTACCACTATCACCATCTGATATGTAATTAAGCCTTGTTATTACATCCATGAGCGCCTGTTCATGGTCCTGTAGTTAAAAATCAACGATATATCAGTGTTCAACGGCAAAAATAGAATATTTACATAATATCAACAACATATCAGTATACATTTCATGATATTTACTCATATTTTAGAAAATATTGAAGAGAAAGTGAGTGTCTCGAAATGTGAGAATGACTTGTGTAAAAACAGATACGAGTATGAAACAGTCTCTCCGTCGGTGAATACAGAGTATTTGGATTGTGAGACCTTCTGATTCAAAACTTGTTATATGGAGAAAGAAGCATACCTTCAACATTTTCTTTGCTTTCTCAATGTCAAGTCGATCAGGATTCCTTGCGGCAACCACTTTTTCTACCTGGTTTGTGTAGACGAAACACAAGATTCAGGTCGATCAGGTCGATCAGGTGCAGAATGTTCAGAATAGATTTCTTACAATTTCAGCAGAAAACAGTCTACTCTCCATCAACTCAAATATATACCTCCTTAATCAATGTGTCAGTATGGAGTATTTCAATATCATCCATGTTTGCAGCGCCATTTTGTTGCTCATTTCTCGGCTTCTTCCTTCCAGCACCTGGAACTGCACCAACGGATCTCTCTCCAGGGCCCCCTCTACGAGACAATCCAGGATCCTCGTTTACCCATCGTATGTCCTCTGACGGAATCTGCAGACAATTTTATGATCAAAATCTCAGTTTATTGAACATGATAAACTGATTACGAATAAATAATAATAAAGAACAATATGACATGACAAACTCCATTGAACCCCAAAAGGAAGCTCGCAACCATATCAAATTATCTACTACTCATAATATGTATTAACTGAAATATAAGAGCCTGCCCACACAGTTCGCTGGATTACAAGGGTCCAAGTACATTGGAGGGAGCTTTACTATTTCAAGAAGCATAATCGCAATTCGTAGCACGAGGCCCTTAATCCCTAATACCACAAAGCTCACAAATTTATCTGTCAATACAAGGTAACAGTACTGAGATTCAGCTATGACATCACCTTTCTTCTCTCGAGTGCACTTTTTCATTCTAAGGGGTTGCTTGTATTGGAGGTAATTGTAGGGGAGTAACAGAGCTCAAAATAAAGGAGAAAGAAGAGAAGAAATGGTGGTAAAGGGAAGATGACGGACGGGGCGCTGAAGGGAGAATGAAGGGAAGGTCGTGATGGAGAGTATTCCTCCCTCACAGAGACGATGACCATGTGGGCAACTATTATCTATTACGGGACAACCATTCCCCTATCTGCCTCCTCTATCTTAATCGCCTCTGCCTTCTATTTTCATTTACTTGTCCTACATTACTGCTGAAACATTTACCCCAAATTCAAGCAATCCCTGAAATACATTAATTTTTTAAGAGCACACTTCTAGGTATTACTATTAGTTATGGAGAATACAGAAACCATATGATGTGTCACTGCATTGTCCCAAAATACAGCACACCAACAAAGTAACAAACAACAGCCTCTTAGTACTCTGGCATTAACTTGGATCGATAGACCCATTATGAATACTTTTCTAATTACTAAGTATCTATACTTTAGTTACAGGCCTATAGCTGTAAATGCCCCAGCCTCATACCCTTTAAAGTGCCAACATCCAGAGCCACAACTTCTTCTGTCAGGCAATGTGGTCCCTTCTAAATCCAACACTCACTAATACTTATGAATGAAGGCTATATAAACATTTGTTAATCCATTTTCAAGAAATTGTGTACATCCAATGACTTCCTACACCACTTCAACCTTGTAATCACATAAAAAACTAATCAGAGTCTAAGGCTGGTGGAGAAGACAAATGAGAAGATATACAGCAACCTAGTAGGTAGTGAAAAAGACAGATAGGTCGAACCAACTCATTCGGCATGCATTTATCACAATTCACAAAAAAAGCCAAAACAAATAAATAAATTGCCCATGTCCAAGAAAGATCAGCACAGTACATTTAACTCACAAACCAGTCACTAGTTAAGTTGTATCAACTACACTAAACAACAAATCACATTTAGCCAATGCATATTTAACTGGGAAGGTTGTTCAAATAGACGTTAAAACTTTGATAATGACACTAACCTCCATGATATTGACCCATTCAAAAGATTCCTCTGGCGTATTCATACCATACACTAAAGCATGTCGACCCTGTAAAAAGATGGACAGAACAATAAGAACCGAAGTTCACCCAAAGGATATTAAGCCCAGTAGGTAGTGTTAACATACATCAGAAGGATTATATCGCGTAATAACTGCTTCGTAGAAATGGTTGTCGTCAGGCCATCTGGTCAACACTTTCCTCCCTATCAACTGGTCACCACTGCCTGGTATAGGAGTTTCATGAGCCACTTGACTATTATATGGGAACTGCATGGTATAAATCCGGGAAGTCAAGCCACAGAACAATAAAAGAGGTGATCAAGAAGAGGAAGGAAAGTTCTTCAGCAACATCATTGATTGGATCTGATGAAGTTAGCTTCACTGACCTGTCTGGGCTTTCGACCTCGGGATGCCACAGCTGGTCCTGTAGGTGCAGGCGGTATGGGTGTTACATGAGGAGGAAGAGGTTGTAATGTTCGTGGCTTCTTCCGCGAAGAAGGCGCAGTTGGACTGGGGACATCATTGTTTGGATGTGATGCAATCAGGTGACCCCCTGCCTGCCTCCATTCCCTGAATAAAGAGTGTCATATACCACATTGTGTCACACAGAAGAAACAAGAGCATTTTAACAGTTCAACAATTGAGAACGCCCTGTTCTTTTGAAAATGATGGCAGAAACATATTTAACATAATCTTGTTTTGAAGTTCGACGTTGGGACAAAGCATTACAACACAAAATCCACAGGATTAAGTGGCATTGGAAAACAAAAATTACATTTAGATTTTAAATATTAATTACTCAAATAATGACAACCATAGTGTATTCCTAAAGTGGTGTTTGAATTTTCAGCATTTATAAACTACTCGTAATGAATTACTCTGACTGGTTATCTAATAAGGAAATGTAATAATGCATTGCATTCCCCGATTAAAAAGTGATTATGTGACCTACACGTCCTAATAGACAGCCTTTATAGGTAGCGCCTTTTAAGACTAATGGCTATCCACAGAGAAATATAAAACTGATTAAAAAGGTGAAAATACAAGCCCAAATCCCTCAACAGAAAGCTTGTTCTAGAATAGCAAATAGACATTGTTATTTCATCAAAGAGACAACAAAAAATAAAATAATTAAACTAAAATAACCAACTAAACAAACAAACATAATCGCACCTAATTCTGCGGATGGTATCGTCATTATTGACACTAACAAGAAGCTCTCTGTGCTCATCATCTGATACTCTCAACTCTTTTCTCAGTTCTGTTATCAAACCTTCTTTCTCCTGAAGCAAAATTTATCGGAAGTCAATCAGAATATAAAGGCACAGATATCTCACAAACCACTGGCATCGAACAGAATGTATACCCATGAAATGGCATCAGATTGAGCTTTGAAGGCTCTAAGGACAGCACAATAAGCCTCCTTCTCAAGGTGATGAATCTGGTGTTCCATATCTCCCTGCACTCTCCGATAGGGTCCCGAACTTAGCATGGCATTTCCATTTCCTGAGATGTGGGGTGCTCTTTGATGTCTATTTTGATGTGCAGCAAGACCTTCATCAGTATCTACGGATTATTTCAATAAGCAAGCAAAATTATGTTAAATAGAAAACAATCTTCACCCAGGGAGGGGGATAACACGAACACAAATATTTTGGATCAAACAAGCACGAAATGGTTGAAGAATGTCCTTAAAAAATATTGTAAGAGCTCTAAAAAAGTAATTTGCGAATTATGAGACATTATTCAGACGAATTTAGGTAGTCATACAATTTCAGCGGCAATGAATTACGATGAATATTTGTAATCTTAGTTTTAAAAGGCTTGAGGTGCACGGAGGCGACAAGGAGCAAGGAGCGTGGTGAAGGCGCGCGTCTCGCAGACAAAAGACCCATTGTTGATACAAAAAAAATTGTATTTTAAAGGTAAAGTCTTATTGAATATTTTGTTTTGTATCTTAAAGAGGCTTAACATGTACAGGAGTACACACAAGGAATATTATGACAAACAGGACATACTAGATTTAACTCTTAAGAAAAAGTATGAACTATATCGAACAGTGGCACGCCTCGCTTGTTATGCCTTCTCTATAAGGCACACTTCAGACTAACCAAGCACAAGAGACATTTTGGCTAGTGCGAGCCTTGGGCTTACGTGCGTCCTAGGAGCACTTTTTTTTACTACATTTGTAATGCTTGGCTAATTTGCTAAGTTAGTCTTATGTAGTTGTTTTACACAACTACATTGGAAAGAACCGATTATAGTTGATCGGAAAATTTGGATTGTGCCGTTAAGGCCCGGTTCTTTTGGAATTTGGACTTAACTTTTCTGAACTAAACTTATTGGATCTTAACTGACTTATAAGAGCTGAAGTTACTAAACTTATAGGACATGAACTTAACTTCTAGGATCTTAACTTTTCTGACTTGAAGTTATATGAACTTAACTTTCTGAATTGATGGATCTGGATCTTAACTTTTTTTAACTGAACTTTTCTGAACTGGACTTATAGGAAGCTTATAGGTGCTAAACTTTTATGAACTTATATGATCTGAACTTAACTTATACGATCTCAATTCTTAACAGAACTTATAGAATCTTAACTAAACTTGAAGATAGTGACTTTAAGTCCAAAAGAATAGGATTTAAATAACGAGTTAAAGCCACTTACTTATGGTATTAATGAGTTGATATCTTACTAAACCATTGTTGGATAATCACAATAATAGTAATTCCAGTACTCTCTACATCTATGGGTTTAGACAAAGGAGGCGTTTGGTTGGGGTTTCAGGAAAAACGAATCAAAATCTATGATTCCCTTAAGTTTTTGATATATATTTTGGGACCTTTGACCCACTTTTAGGTTTGGAAGACCTCATTCCTCCAAATTGATTTCCCACTCCCCCGGCAGGGTTTCCCATACTCTTACCCCCACACCTCACTCACCACTGTCATGCACTATCACCACTACTACCACCCATGATGCCCCCTCCTTACCTCCCCCGTCGCCGTCAACCCCACTATCGGTGTCGACGACTGTTGCATTTCTTCCACCCGCCCCTAAATCTATATATAATCTCCCAACACATAGGGTGGTGGTGGGGGAAGAGTTTTGACTTTAGAGTGGTGTTTTTAGGGTGGCGGTGAATTTCGGGTGAGGATGGTGGTTTCTATTCATTCCCTTTCATGGTCAAACCTAACACATAGGCTAATCAAAGGGTATCCATTTCCTTTCTCGATGTATTCCTTTCTCAATTCCTCTCCCTTACCCTACTACGAACCAAATGCCAACCAGCATGGGAGCCCGAAGGGCAATTCCTATATAATATCCTAAAGCGCGTTCTATGATGGGATTAGTAATCCTACAACTTTCTAAATTGCACCTACCATAACACTAGTTACCTCACCCTTAATACTCCACATGAAGAGAGCCGTTTAATCTAAAGTATGTTGAGAGAAATCTACAAGTAATTCACTAAAGGCATTCTAGCAAGCAACAAAGGGAGGGATTCCCAAGATGTTGGCTGACTACAAATGAAGATCTAGACTTGGAGCTTCAACTTCTCTAAAGTCTCGATCTCAAAGAACATACATAAGCATCTTATGTAATTCACACTACAGCATTATAAACATTTAAGTTGAGGATAATACTTCATGATTAATATCATGGTTGTAGGCATTTGACTGCATTATAAGATACCATAAAAAAGAACTGATCCTCGAACCCCAAACCCCCTTCAAGAGTAAACACTATCCTAGATGTTTCTGTACACCAACAAGGTCTACTTGCCTCTAAAAACAGTGAACATCGAAGCACTACGATTTTGAAATCGAGTACTACTATCCCTAATACGTAATCCTTCAACTATCAGATAATCAATGGCATAATCAAAAGCTCGGAGCTTATTCTCTTAATCAACTTAGCTGGCCGTAGTGCCGTAAATCATTATTATAGCACACTTAACTATAAAGCTCAACTTCAATCTAGTAATTAATCATATAAAATAACAGGGAATTAATAATACGCATAACGAATTGCAATAAAAAAAAACAGTATAATTTCGACATATCCCTCAAATTACTCGACAAAATCGAAACTCGCAAGCAAAACCCTAAACCCAGTCAACTGTACAAGAAATTCCAACATAAACATAATATAAGATATAAAATCAATGAAATACGGAAAATTACCGGAGTTATCAGAAGGGCAAGGCTCGTAATCCATGGCCAGATTGGGCACAAATTTCTGGGTAAAATGAACCTCAAAAATCCCTAAAAATCGAATACTAACAGTATAAACTTGAGTGATAAAAGTAAATCAGAAAACCCTAATTGATTAATGGGATTGTATAAATAATAACTAAGTGAAATTGAGTGAAAGAAGGAGAAATTGAAGAAAAAATGGAAGCAGTAGAAATAAGAATGTTGGTAGTAAAAAAATTCGAGGTAAAATAAGTGTTTGTGGGTTTAAACTCGGAAGGAAGGTAGTTTATATAGAAGATGAGGGAGGAAAGGATCCGTGAGTTTAATTTAACAACTTTAGATTTTATATTTATTTTTAGGACTAATTTGGTGGATAAAGTTTTATTTTAGTGGTTATAATACATGGTTATGTTTAATAATTGGGTTATTTAATGAGTATTTTTGTGACCTTTTTCAAAATTTGACTCGGACCATTATTTTGATAAATTTTGATAAATTTTGTAGGTTACCTGGATTTTGTAATATTAGCCTGGTCATTTGCAATGGTAATTTTTCCCCTTTTCTTCCTCTATTTATTTCCTATTTTTCTTTGTTTATTTTGTTTTTAGCAAAATGTAAGTCTCCATTAAGATCAACAATCAAATTACATCATATGCTATTTTAGACAATGCAATGCAAATAACATTACATTACATTACATTAATGCCTAAAACATCAAGCCATTTCTTATCAGCCCAACCCATTAGTTTACTGATCTTCACTTGTAATCTTCTGATGGTTTCGGTATTTCTTTGAGCAACAACATTATCAAGCCTAGCCAAACTGCCACAAACCCTGCACTTGTTCCACTACATCCAAAACCAATAGTAATAACTGTTTCTGAGCAGATCAACGCACCTTCTTTGAAACTTTTACTGTAATACCTGAGGTGTTACTGTTAGAGTAAGTGTCCTCAACAATAGTGCGATTACATAATTAAATCTCAATAATAAGAATACAAAGGGATGATAGATATTATAATCAACTGGTCAACATTAATCGGTAACGATTAACTTGCTAGAGTTTGACGTTACTGTCGTATGACGGTGGTGATCAGTTGATCCCTTAAGGTCACACCTATAGGACCATTCAATTCCCTTAATTGTAAAGTTAATTAATTGTATAGCGATACAGATTAATTAAATCCTTAAATTGAACAAATTTTATTTGTGAGTAAAATTTTTTATGTCTTATTGTAATAAGATTAAATAAGACGCAATTTTGTAATTAAAATGTTATATTACTAAAATTGATTATTGTATATGAAACAATTTGAGATAAGAATAATTAGTTGATTATAATTACAAAGGGTTGTAGATTATATCAACTGGACTAAATATGACCCATTTTATATATGTAATTGTGAATTACTATTTATTTTGTTACATAATGTGAAATGATATTTAAATTGTTAAATATACATTTATCTATCCTAATGACATGTGACATGGTACATGACATACCACATTACAATTGACAAAATTACAAAGATAAAATGGACTCCATTTTATGGTGGGGGCCGGTCATGGTGGGTAGTTTTAGGGTGTTAATTGGTTGTTGGTTTAAATTGTAAAACACAATCATGACATCTAATACTACCTAGACCTATGCTAATGTTTTGATAAGAGCAAAAGTGAAGCATGCTTGGGACTACCCAAGGCATCCATGTGCCGGCTATCACCCACCCCAAACCCCATGAGAATAAGTTCTCATTTTTCCTAATTAAAATCATTCTTGGCTTATTTCTCCTTATCTCACTAAAAATCTCTCATAAAAGAGTTTATGAATACTTTGTTCTAAAATCGAAAATCTTTATATATATTACTATTGTAGAAATATTATTAGGATTAGATTTTTAATTTAAGGTGACTAATAATATTATCTAGTAAAAATATTATTGGTATTAAGGGATTGTCTTGGGTGCAATCAAGAGAAGTGTTCCTACTTTAGAAACTTGGAGTTCATCCTCATCATATAAGCTCAAGAACAAGGTTTGGAAGGTGTCCAAATCTTGTGCCCATATCATCTAAGAT
The DNA here is from genome assembly GCA_022085475.1 of Heliosperma pusillum. Lineage (NCBI taxonomy): Eukaryota > Viridiplantae > Streptophyta > Magnoliopsida > Caryophyllales > Caryophyllaceae > Heliosperma > Heliosperma pusillum. The sequence continues at coordinate 8,628 of JAIUZE010012664.1, read as the reverse complement.
CAATGTAAGGAAAAGTTTCTTCTTATCTTTATTTTGTTATGCATGTCTAAGTTCCTCATAGTTTAAGAGTAAACTATTTATTATATGATATTAGAAAAGTCTAATTTTGAGCAATTGTATAACAACAAGTTGAATTATTGTCAAAAATTGAGTGATGACTAATTTTTGAGTCCTAAATCAGTTGGGATAATTAACTTGGACTTAAATATGATTTAAGTATTGTTTTGTGATTTTAAGAAGTTATTATCACGCATTTCCGTAAAACCGGGTTATATATGATATAAGCCGTAATATAGAGCGATTTGGCATTTAAAATAAGCATGTTTTATACATATTTTTATGCTGCTTTTTATTTATGAATGTCATAACTTATTTATGTAATTTTGAATTATGTAATTTTATTCTTGTATGGCCTTAGTTTTAATCGGTATTGCCCGGAATGTAAGGGAATATTGATTCAGTTGTAATTTATTGTGATCTCGTATCACTTTTATTGTATTATTTTATTTTACAAATGTATAATAGGAAATTATTGTAATTTTATTATATAATTTGTAATTATTTGTAATACCGGAGTTTCCCAAAGACGGTGTCATTCGGATAGGAATTCCGAGAGAGAGACAGTGACCTTGGGAGGCGTGCTTATGAAGCCCAAGGGACCAAAGGAGTTGGTTTCCGAATTTGTAATAAATTATATGATTTTCTATTCTAGGAAAGGTCATACTATGAGTTTTATTTTATGCTTGCATTTTATTAATATGTTTGCATGCATTGCCAAATCGCCATAACATGACATGCATATTTTATCGAGTATTCGACCGTGTCGATTAAAATTATCGTAAATTCATCGATTTAGTTCACTTAAACGAGATAGATAATAAATTGTCATGACCTCTCATAATAAATAACTGAGATCAAGCCTTACCAAATAATAGAGCCCATTAATCCCAATTTCGCAAGGAAGTAGGCTCGGCTCACCCGGGTGCTAAACTTGTTACGTTGGGTAAGTGGGGTAATAAAGGTTATTATTTCGAAATTTGGATTGAGCTCAACGGAAGTATTCGCGACCGTAGCCACATGTGTTCCGGGCTTAAGATAAATATTAAAGTAATATTATCGACCGAGAATTCTAACGTAGAATCGATTAAAGAGTTAATCCACCGAATTATGTTAATAAGGGATGAATCGGCTAACCGTGCCCAAGTTGATATGAATTTGGATCTCATAATCATTTATGATAGTTGGGTAGAGGTCACTATATAAATGCTTAACTTGTTTAAAATGTTTGCAAGTTTAAAACGATAATTGTTAATTATTTCCTCCATCTCCATTTTGTAGTTTCATTTTACCGCAATGGTACATCTCAATCTACCGTACCTATCACCATTGATTCATATCACAGATCATTTGATGAAATTTGCGCTCTAAATAATCTTGATACGACTAGAGAACTTCATTTGGGTCTTGGTTCTAACGGGAATCTCAACTTTGTTACCTCTTCCAAACCCCCCTTGCCAAATCTTTTGGTGAAAGAGTCTTGGGAAGACAATCTCACCAAGGAGATTCAATCCTTGTCTTTGGAAGCAAGGAAAGATCAAGAGGCTAGTGGGAGTATTAGCAAGAAAAGTCTTGCACCTAAGATGAAATATAAGGAGAAGAAAAGTAAAAAGTATAAGAGAGACGAAAAAGGTAGTAAGACTACCAAAGGTCCGCAATTCAATGATGAATGCAATTATTGTCATGGCATGGGCCATTGGATGAGGAATTGTCCCATGTACTTGGAGCATATTAGAGATGGACTAGTGATTCCACTCGGTAATATTCTCTCTGAAATTTTTGTTATTGATATAAATTATACCTCCACCTCAACATGGGTATTGGATACCGGTTGTGGTTCTCACCTTTGTAATCATTTACAGGGGCTAAGAAACGTGGAGAAGCTAGGCAAGGGTGATGTGGATCTACGACTTGGAAATGGAGCTAGGGTAGCCGCCACTTCTAAGGGGACCTACGTATTTGTTTTAGCAAATGGTTTTGAATTGTACTTGAATAATTGTTATTTTGTACCTTCTTTGTCTAAAAACATAATATCCGTAGCCATGTTGGACGTGGAAGGCTTTACTTTTGCAATCAAAAACAATTGTTGTATGATTTCAAAGAATGACTTGGTCATAGGCCAAGGTAATTCTATTAATGGTATTTATGTTCTTGAGACATCTAACTCAACCAGAGATATCTATAACATTCAATCAAAAAGACTCAAGTCAAGTGATCCAAATGAGTCATACATTTGGCATTGTCGATTAGGTCACATAAATGAGAATCGCATCAAAAGACTAGTATCGACTAGTATAATTAAACCGTTTAATTTTCAATCTTTTGGAATATGCGAATCTTGTCTCCTAGGGAAAATGACTCGTAATCCTTTTAGTGGTAAAGGGACACGAGCAAGTGAACTATTGGGCCTTATACATACCGATGTGTGTGGACCAATGACTATTTCTGCTAGGGGTAATTATGACTATTTCATTACATTCACTGATGATTTAAGTAGATATGGGTATATTTACTTAATCAAATATAAAAGTGATGCTTTTGAGAAATTCAAGGAATTTCAAAATGAGGTATAAAACCAATTGAACAAAAAGATCAAAGCATTGCGATCCGATCGTGGTGGTGAGTATCTTAGTAATGAATTTGATTCACACTTGAAGAATTGTGGCATTGTATCACAACTAACTCCACCTGGAACACCTCAACTTAATGGTGTGGCCGAAAGGAGAAATAGAACCCTACTTGATATGGTTCGATCAATGATGAGTCAAACCGAGTTGTCAGACTCATTTTGGGGATTTGCAATCCAAACCGCCATAATATCGTTGAATAAAAGCCCGACCAAAGCAACCAAAAAGACTCCATATGAGATGTGGAAAGGTAAAGTCCCAAATTTGTCCTATATGAAGATTTGGGGATGCGATGCTTTTGTTAAGATAAAGACCGACAGTAAGCTAGCCTTAAGATCCGAAAAGTGCATTTTCGTAGGTTATCCAAACAACTCACGTGGTTACTACTTCTACAAACCTCAAGAAAACAAAGTGTTTGTGTCTAGTGAGGCTGTCTTTTTAGAAAGGGAACATATTTCTAAAAGACAGAGTGGGAGAAAATTGAACTTGACGAAGTTCAAGAGCCACAAACCGAAGAGGAGACGCAAGAAGATGTTCCTTCGTTGTCCAATTCTGTTGTTATTCCATCTGTACCTAGGAGGTCCGGAAGGGTTAGTCACCAACCCTATAGATAAATAGGTATTATCGAAGAAAATAACAATTTTGACTTGTTACTTTTAGAAAGTGATGAACCCACAACCTACAAAGCTGCCATCTCTAGTCCGGATTCCAATTTATGGCTAGAAGCCATGAAATCCGAAATGAATTCTATATATGAAAATCAAGTTTGGGACTTGGTTGATTTGCCTAAAGATGTGAGACCTCTTCAATGCAAATGGATCTTTAAAGTAAAGAATGACATAGAAGGACATGATGATGTCTACAAGGCAAGGCTAGTTGCAAAAGATTTCACTCAAATTCATGGTCTTCACTATGACGAAACGTTTGCTCCTATAGCCATGCTAAGACCTATTCGGATAATGTTAGCGATTGCCGCATTTCATGACTATGAATTATGGCAAATGGATGTCAAAACCGCCTTCCTAAATGGGTATTTAGAGGAGGAAGTGTATATGATGCCACCCGAGGGTTTTGTAGATCCAAAAGATCATAACAAAGTATGCAAGCTTAAGAGATCCCTTTATGGTCTTAAGCAAGCATCGAGAAGTTGGAACCATCGTTTTGATCATGTTATAAAAGAAAATGGTTTCACTCGAAGTGTCGAAGAACCATGTTTATACATGAGATTTAGTGGGAGCAATGTTGTCTTCCTTATATTGTATGTAGATGAAATACTTCTCATTGGGAATGATTTACCAATCCTTACCTCTGTCAAGGGGTGGTTGGGAAATCATTTCCAAATGAAAGATTTAGGAGAAGCACAACGCATATTAGGTATCCGGATCTATAGAGATAGATCCAAGAGGATATTGGCTTTAAGTCAGGAATCTTATATGGATAAGATTTTTCGACGATTCAACATGGATAAATCTAAGAGAGGTCTTGTTCCTATGGGTAGTGGGATCTTTTTGAGCAAGTCTCAATCGCCCACTGAACCTGAAGAGGTTGAACGCATGAAATCAATCCCCTATGCTTCTGCCGTAGGATCGATCATGTATGCCATGATATGCACACATCCAGATGTCTCTTATGCTTTAAGCATGACAAGTAGATATCAAGCCAGTCTAGGTCAGAGTCACTGGATAGCCGTAAAGAATGTCCTTAAGTACTTAAGAAGGACTAAGGATTCATTCTTAGTGTTTGGAGGAGATTCTGAATTATGTGCTTAGGGTTACACTGATTCAAGTTTCCAAACCGATAGGGATGATATGAAATCTCAAGGTGGCTTTTTTTCTATGATCAATGGAGGTGCGGTTAGCTGGAAAAGCTTCAAAGAGTCGGTTATTGCGGATTCTACAACAGAGGCTGAGTACATTGCAGCATCTAAGGCTGCCAAGGAAGCTGTTTAGATAAGGCAGTTTTTAGAGGGGCTAAGGGTAGTTCCTTCTGCCAAGGATCCTATCACGATCTTTTGTGATAACAGTGGGGCGATCTTTCAGGCTAAAGAGCCCAAGTCTAGTAACAAGTCTAGACATGTACTTAGAAAATTTCATGTCATAAGAGATTACATTGAAATGAAGGAAATTGCGATATGTAAGGTTGGGACAAATGATAACATTTCTGATCCCTTAACCAAGCCCTTATCGCAGGCTAAGCATGACCAACATGTTGTTTCCATGGGTCTTAAACGCATGCCAAATTTGTATTAGATTATGAGATATGAAATAAAAATTGTGTTTTTATTGATCATATATGATAATCACTTTTATCGTTTCAGTTATATTTTTAACTTTTTATTTGTAACTTTGTTATATCCAAATGGGACAACATTGGACCCATTAAAGTGAACTGGATTAACATAGTATTGACCCATAGTCACTTATATGAGGTGACTATATTGTGATGCGATTGATGGCAAGTTCAAGTGTCATAGGGTCATAGGGATGACCAATCGATCACATAGGCAGACTGTATGAGACACTCTGTCGGGAAGTGACCGCTTATAGAGTTCTGGCAACTCTTATAGCTTGGTCGTGGCAAGAGCTACTATAGTATTCTTTTTTAGTCAATTCTTTGACTAAAGATTGTTCGCCTAAGGTGGCACAGTTTCAGAGTGACTATGAATTATGCTCTACGACCTTCGTAACTGGGGTTAAATGGGCATCTTTTGGGTCATGATGAGCTGTGGCTATTCGATGGGAATAATGCGATAGGATTTGTCCACCCCTTGTCAGGGTTTTTTTAAAATCTCAAGGCCACTCGAGGAGGAGTAAGCTGAAAATGCGTGGCCACGCACGGAAGGTATCTATGGTAGATAATTCCGGTCAGACAGTTACTCTCCAGATCGAGGAAACCACTCTTGATATGATCATATGCAAGTACAACCTGCAAGACACCTTGCATTGAGTGAGAGATTGTAATAGGACAAGAGAATTGGTGACGCACACTTGTCTTGGACAAGTGGGAGATTGTTGGAGTAAGTGTCCTCAACAATAATGCGATTACATAATTAAATCTCAATAATAAGAATACAAAGGGACGATAGATATTATAGTCAACTGGTCAACATTAATCGGTAATGATTGGCTTGCCTAGAGTTTGACGTTACTGTCGTATGACGGTGGTGATCAGTTGATCCCTTAAGGTCACACCTATAGGTTCATTCCCTTAATTGTAAAGTTAATTAATTGTATAGCGATAATGGTTAATTAAATCCTTAAATTGAACAAATTTTATTTGTGAGTAAAAAATTTTATGTCTTATTGTAATAAGATCAAATAAGACGCAATTTTGTAATTAAAATGTTATATTACTAAAATTGATTATTGTTTATGAAATAATTTGAGATAATAATAATTAGTTGATTATAATTACAAAGGGTTGTAGATTATATCAACTGGGCTAAATATGACCCATTTTATATATGTAATTGTAAATTACTATTTATTTTGTTACATAATGTGAAATGATATTTAAATTGTTAAATATACATTTATCTATCCTGATGACATGTGACATTGTACATGACATACCACATTACAAATGACAAAATTACAAAGATAAAATGGACTCCATTTTATGGTGGGGGGCCGGTCATGGTGGGTAGTTTTAGGGTGTTAATTGGTTGTTGGTTTTAATTGTAAAACACAATCATGACATCTAATACTACCTAGACATATGCTAATGTTTTGATAAGAGTAAAAGTGAAGCATGCTTGGGACTACTCAAGGCATGCATGTGCCGGACATCACCCACCCCAAACCCCACGAGGATGAGTTCTCATTTCTCCTAATTAAAATCATTCTTGGCTTATTTCTCCTTATCTCACTAAAAATCTCTCATAAAAGAGTTTATGAATACTTTGTTCTAAAATCTAAGATCTTTATATATATTACTATTGTAGTAATATTATTAGGATTAGATTTTTAATTTAAGGTGACTAATAATATTATCTAGTAAAAATATTATTGGTATTAAGGGATTGTCTTGGGTGCAATCAAGAAGAGTGTTTCTACTTTAGAAACTTGGAGTTCATCCTCATCATATAAGCTCAAGAACAAGGTTTCGAAGGTGTCCAAATCTTGTGCCCATATCATCTAAGATCAATGTAAGGAAAAGTTTCTTCTTATCTTTATTTTGTTATGCATGCATAAGTTCCTCATAGTTTAAGAGTAAACTATTTATTATATGATATTAGAAATGTCTAATATTGAGTTTAAGAAACTTACAGTTACTTGGTCGAGTATAAGCTTACTCTGGCCGAGTGGAGGTTTTACTCGGTCAAGTTGAAGGTGACTCGGTCGACTGATGTCGTACTCGATCGAGTAAAAGGGTTACTCGGTCGAGTGACCTTAGTTGGGTGTTTAAGTCTTGAGCTGTAGGTGTTTACTCAATCGAGTATTTGGGATACTTGGTCGATTGAGGGTTACTCGGTCGAGTGGGCCGGTTACTCAGCCATGTAATTGTCGAAAATCAGATCTTCGTTGTTTTAATTTCCGCATGGGTCCTATCTAATATATCAGACTATTATCTTTCCTAATCCTTCTTATTTCTCATTAGTAATACAAAACTCACATAAACTCTCTAATAATTCTCTATTATTCTCTAATTACTCTCGAATTACTCCATAATCTTCTCTTCAATTTGTTGAGGAAATCCACAAATAAGCCTGTACAACCATATGTATATGAGCATGGTATATCCAATACCAACCTAATTGATCTTAAATGCAATATTTTCGAGTTTTTAAAATTCGGAGTTACATTTTAATTTTTTAAGTGTCAAAATTAAGATTTGATTGAGCTTATACGCATTGTTTTTTAATTACATTATAATATTTTGAGTTTAACATTTATATAAAGGCGCTCAAATTCTTTTCAATAAAGCTCGTAAAATGTACATATGAGCTCAACTTCTTCATTAATCATTATAAAGCTCAAAATCTATAATACCAGTTGTATAAATAAAACTCATTATATAGTCTACTAATTGGAGGAAATTAATCTTCTAGATCTTTCTTTCAACTTTTCCAATCTTTGTAAGTCATTTTCATACTTAATCTTGTGTTTTCATCTAATCATCATTTAAGTTAGGTTTAGAGTAATTAGTATAATATTGTTAATTAGATTGATTATTAGGATGAGATTTATGTTATTGAATTGAGATCGTGACAACCCTCGCGAATGCGGAAATATAAAACATACAAGCATGTGAATTATATAGCGGAAAATACGGTATTTTAAAAACCTTTATACATGCAAGATAGAAAAATACGAGGAGTGTCAAAATATTACAAACTAAATAAAAATACCACACGAGACGTAGTCTCTCAAAGTGTTAACAAAAGACAAAGTAATTAGCAACTAGCTAAACAACGTCTAGAGGTGTTTCATCCAGGGACAACGCCCGCTAGCTCACACCCGAACCCAAAATAGCATAAGCAAAAAGCCATCCATGCAAGCAACCTGTTCATTCATGAAAAACATGAACGCCACAATCAGTGGGGAGTAACTCCGGGTTCTCCCAGCCATATCACATTAAACGTACATAGAAGGAAATACAAAAGTAAAATCATGCATATATGATATACATGTGAGATACGATAAGGATAGATAGGCAATTCGATAAATAATGATAAGAGCATATGGAATACAAATCCGAATCCATCATGTTATTCAAAGACTCGGGGAAGACACTCTTAGGCAACCGAATACGCTCACTAGGGCTTGCTTGCATCTCACCGTTAGCGGTATAAGATTGATAAGATTGAGACTCGACAGACAAACCAGTCAAGTCATGCGATGATTACACAAATCCAACATATTATCATCCATTCACGAACCAAGACAATGACGGTGTCCCATCATGCAATGACCATGAACAATATCATGAAATCACGCATTCA
>JAIUZE010012662.1:0-26658 GCA_022085475.1 Heliosperma pusillum | reverse complement strand
CCCAAAGTGGAAACCATGGCAGCCATGCCCCGACTGGAAGATCCATCAAGCCGGGAACACAAAAGCTATTAAGCGACAAACTCCATATGCTCGTTAAAGATAGTACGGGCCTATCAATGTCATGGTCCAAGATACTCATTTAGAATTAGAATGGTCAAGACGCCATATACCCATAATTCTCTATGGGTACTTAGTCAACACGACACCAACCATATTATCAAACAGTCACGGGAAAAACATCCTATCATGTGACTAATTGCAGATAAATAATAATCAAGTATCATATCGCCTCATATCTACTAAGGCTAATTCATTAATTAAATACACCCTTACTTGAAGACAAATCCCCGACCCGAGTCCCGCGACGGGTCATCAGTCAAAACGGGGCTGACTAGATCTTAGTTTGACCAAACCCGTTTGATCAAACCGGCTAGAAACAGGGTCTTTACCATATAGACTTGAACATAAAAATCATCATATTCATTACATGTTATTTTATTAAAACTTCTAACATGTGAATTATTAAATCTTACTAAAACCCGCTTGACTTAAAGTATATCAAATTAAACTACGATCTCGTATTATAATTTCTAACACGTGAGAAATACTAATTTTTATGAAAAAAAACCTTTTAATTAAATATTTTACTTATTAACATTTCCCACTTGCTAAATATTACAAAACACGATAAAATGGCAATAACTCAAAAACCGTCACAAGACCAAGGAAGGGACCCACGGCCTGATTTGGGCCGAAAATAAACCGGCCCATTTGGGCTGTTTTGGTTCAACATTTTTAAAACCGTTTCATAATATTTCCCGCATGCTTAACATATTTAAAACCCGTCAAAACAACAACAAAATAATCAAGTATCGACACAAACCACAAGGACCAAACACGGACCAACCAGACCGGGCTGGACCGGGCTGGACCGGGTCTGAACCGGCCTGAACCGGCCTGGTTTGGACCGGTTTCCAGCCCTCTAAACAGCCCCTACACGGTCCAACACCAACATCAATTCTAAATTAATTCTAACATGTTTTTAATTAACAAACAACCATTTTAACAATCATCCATACAAAAATCATGATTATGAACAAATCATTCAAATATGTCAAGAACACTAATCATGCTAAATATTCATACAACATAATAAAAATAACTACTTATCATGTTACTAACTAAAACCGTAAATAACAACAACATAACTAAAAACAAAAGATGAACCAAAACAAAAGAACACAAGATTTGTGACATTAATTCGTCGAGTAAATCGGAATTGTTACCTTAGCTAGCAAAATCAAGTAGCACCAAAAAAAATAAGAACTAAGAAAATAAGAAACCCGTCTTCTAATCTTCTCCTAAAATATACGAGTCACCAAACTCGTCTTCAAAATCTTCCCCTATAAGAAATGACAAGAAAAATATTTGTTAGAATTAAAACTTGATTTCCCATAATTAAAGTGTTGAAAACGATTTTGTCGGAATTGAAAATAAACCGTACTTGAAGATGGAGAGCGAAGAGGAGATTCTAGAAATATAAGTTAGGACGGATTTGAATAAGAAATGAAGGTTTTATGACGATTTTGCTCAAGAACGACAAAGAACGACGAAGAACGACGAAGAATGATGAAGAACGATTAAAGAAAGTGTTAATTTGATCTTAATTTGATTTATTGTAAAATGGAAAGGTAGTTAGTGAGTAAAGTGGGGTGGGAGTGCCGTGTAATTATAGGGAAAAATGGAGTCGGATTTTGAAATTGTTGTTACGGAATTGACTCGGGTTTTATTATTATAATAAGATAATTAATTAGATATTAAGTTAATTAAATCAAATATCTAGATATTATGTTATTGTAATGAAAAATAAAGAAAATATCTAGTCCTATTAGAGGAGAGGGAGTCGTGTGATGTTAGAAGAATCGGGTCTGTTTTGTAAACGATTTGCGTAATTTTCGTTGACGGATCGATAAAGTTATAAATATCTAAGATATTATTATTAGTTTAATAAAAAGAATGAAAATATCCTAAAGTGAGTGGAAAAAGGTGACATGGGCGTGTGACTCATGCCAAAGTCGGGTTTCGGGTTTGTTTCGGGATTTTAGATGACTCGGGAATAGTGAAATGACGTTCGGGTTAAAACCGTAAAAGTTATTCTTTAATTCCAAATAAATTCAAAATAATTATATTAAATTTTCATAAATCCCAATAAATCTTAATAAAAAATAAATTCAAAAATTATTATTTTTTTTAAATAAAAATTTCGGTCTTCAAAATTACAAGGCGAGTAGTCGGGAAAAAGTCAACGAAAGTTAAAGTTGACTGAAAGTCAAGAAAAGTCAAAAGATGACTTAAAAGTCAAGAAAAGTTTATGACGACTTAAAAGTCAAGAAAAGTCAATGACGACTTTAAAAAGTCAAGAAAAGTCAAAGACGACTTAAAAGTCAAGAAAAGTCAAAGATGACTAAAAACGGTCTTTTCATGAAATCTCTCAGAAATTCCAAATACGAACTCGGAATTTCAAAATACGACTCGAAACAATAAATTCTATTTAAAAAACTTAACCTTGCTGAAAAGTATCCTTAAGAAATTTTAATAGAAAAATTGGGTACTTTTCGGGTTGTTACAATCACCCCTCCTTTTAAAAAGTTTCGTCCTCGAAACTTAGAAGAAGGAAAGTAACATATATGTAGGTCTATTTCAAAACTGTTAAAAATATACTTGTAATAAAAATATAGGGTCTTATCAATAGGGCGGAAGATTCTCGTATGCAGTCAAGAATCTCATCGTCCAAGTCAAAGACTTTAAAAGATACATTTTCGCATCAATAAATGGGAAAACTAGTTATCGAACGTCTCCAATAACAAGTCTCAACACTCCTTGACGGTAAAATACTTGAAATCATAAAACATTTCCAAAAGCTTTGTGTTGGACCAATTCATATGTTTTGATAATGACATGTGTTTATGTAATAATATGTTTTACTTGGTATATCATATGCGTGTAATTGTGTGCTTTAGTCTTATTATAGCTAGCAACAATTATGAGAAGAAAGATCAAAGTTAGACATAACTTTGATAAAGTTTGTGAGACAAAGTTATAACAACTTCAGGAATAACTTTGGAAGTGAACATGGAAGTTATAGCTACCCAGGCATAACTTTAAGGAAAATCGCTTCAAACAAGATCTACATAAAACTACACAAGACTCGAGATGGAGGGTCTTTGTGATCAAGATGAAGAGATGATCCGTATACTGAAGATCTTTGTGAAGATTAGATAGTATAGGTCGTCATTCGTTAACTATTCCATTCGAGAGATTTTATGTTCAAAAGTTATAGCTTTAGTCTATGATTTTGAATGATAAAATATTGATGCATGATTTTTGAAATAAAATGTTTTGAAATGTTTTCAAAAGTGAAAGAGTTTTATTTTTATATTTATCAATTATTTTAATAGAGAATATATTTATGAGATTCTATTGGTTAGTAATACAACTTATGGTTTGTCATGCTACCTAGGGTTTCTAATATATTCTATCTCAATTTGTTGTTAACCTAATTAGCCCACCTAGGGTTGGAGCCATCTAGGGTTTCGTGGAAACCTAGTATTGTGCCACCTAGGGTTGCGTGCCCCCTAGGGTTTCGTGAGCTACGATTCGGCCTCCATAGGTTTGTTTCCTTAGTTTACCTAATCTAGGATTCTACTATATCTTTACAACAATATTTTGAGATATCAAGATAAATATATTTCTATAAGGTAAACCAAATAATATTTTGAGATAAAGATATTTCTAAAAGATAAGCAAATATTATTTTATGGTAAGATAAATATCTTTATTAAATATTATACTAGGGTTTTAGATCTACTATGATTCTTCTACTATAAATACTCATTCACATACAAATTGCAATCTACACGACATACACACGAAACACAATACATCACACGGCTATTTATTTTACTTGTGTTAATTTTCCAAAATCGTTTTAAAGCAAACCTTTGAGCAAATATTTATTATTTTTAGAGTTTGTTTTTAAAAGAGTCGTGCATCAATTATTATCAATCGCTTGAGTGAAATACGTTATTGGATATAGTACATCAATTAATAAGCTTACAATTCTTAAAACGGGAATCTGTGTTGAGTTATATTGTACTTTCTTATTAGCGTAAGATAGTATAGAGTATTTAGCCGATACTTCACCGTGAGTTATAATCATAGTGTTTGATTGATACGAGTGGTGGTAATTTTTGTGTAATCCCTTAGAAAGTTACTAAAAATTATTAATCGAGAATAGTGGACTTAGTTTTTCAACGGTTGAAACTGAACCACTTCAAAAATCGTGTGCCTCTCTCTTATCTCTTTAACTTTCGTTATTTCGTTATTCGCGCTTACTTTGTATTAATTCAATTAGTTGATTTTAAATTCAATAAGATCAAATAATTAATTACATACATTTAATTATTCGCAAAAAGTGGGGCTATTTTTTAATACTCACTTCACCCCCCCCTCTTTTCGTATTCGATCATAGACTCTACAATTGGTTCAGAGCCTCCGTGCTCTTGATGCCTTACAGCAAGGAGCTTATCATTATCCTTTTGTATTATGTTATTTTCCGCTGCTTAATTTTATTTTTAGAATGGATTCCAACTCTGAAGTTTGCCCGTATTCCGATGGAAGACTACAGTCTATGGCAAAATATGGATGACCCATTTTATAAAAGGGTAAACGATTGGGAGTGTTGGCTAATCATTAAGAATGGTCCTAATAAGATCATGCTTGGATCTGCTACTGGCACTTCCATCGAAAAGAAAGAAGATGACTATGTTGAGGCCGATTATAAGAAAGCTGAGAAAAATTCAAAGGCTATTAGTCTGTTGCAAAACGGCATGACCCATACTGAATTTGATCGTTTCTCATCTAGTTCTACTGCCAAGGAAATATGGGATGGTCTTGAGTTAGCTTATGAGGGGACAACTGCTGTCAAAAAGCAACGCATAGCTCTACTTATGCGAAAATACGAATTGTTCTCTATGGAACACAATGAATCGCTTGACAGCATGTCCACTCGCTTCTCCAGTATCATTAATGAATTGAAAAATCTTGGAAAAACTTTTGACTCCGAGGAAATTGCCAGGAAGATCCTTAGAAGTCTATCCAAACGATGGAGACCTAAAGTGACGGTAATTGAGGAATGTAAAGACCTATCTGACTTATCTTATCAAGAGCTACTTGGAACCTTAATGGCTCACGAAATCACTCTTGATGAAGATGAGGCAAATGATAGTAATAGCAAGAAGGTGGCTTTACAAGCCGAATCTAGTGAAAGACTTGATTCAGATCTTGAAGATGAAACAGTGTTGTTTGCTAGACGTTTTAAGAAAAAGTTTTTTAATAAATCACAAGGGAAAACGTTTAACAATAACACCAACAAATCTTACAAGAAGCCAATTGAGTCAAAAGGGTCTCTTTCAAGTCGTGGTTGCTTCAAATGTGGGGATAATGATCACATGATCAAAGATTGCCCCACATGGAAGAAAATCAAAGACAAAAATCAACGAGACAAAACCAAGAAGGAATTCAAGCAAGTAATGATGGCTTATTGCTGGGGAGATCTCGACACAGAGGATGACGAATCAGAAGAAGAGGAAGTCGCCAACTTGTGTCTAAGCAACGTCAGTCTTGACCTAATTTCTGACAGTGACAATGAAAGCGAATCCGAGATGTGTCTTGTTGGCAACTCAGATTCAGAACCAGATTCAGAAGATGACGAAGAGGTTAGTCATCTTGAACTTAAAAAGCAAGTTAAGAATTTATCTAAGAAGTCTTTAATTAAGTATTTTGAAGAAGCCTTAGATCATTGTCATGAGCAGAGTCTAGAATTGAAAGATCTTAAAGAACAAATTCTTGACATTGCTGAGGAAAACCAACTTCTTAAGGCCAAAGCTAAAAAGCTCAAGTCTAAAGTTATGGCAACTTCAGCTATAACTTCAGACAAGACAAATGTTGAGAAAGAAGCTCTTGAGTCTAAAGTTATAGCTAATGAAGCTATAATCTCAGAGTTGAAGCTCAACATTAAGCACCTTCAAGCCAAAGTTATAGCTAATGAAGCTATAACTTTAGAATTGAAGAAAGTCAATGAGCTTTTACAATCTGAAGCTAAGGCAAAGGAAGTTGTTATTCTTGATCACGAGAAAGTAAACTCTTTTCTTTCTCAGCAATTGAAAGATTTGAAGGCTGAATTCTCCCAAGCCAAAAGTCAACATAATGAGGAGAAACTTATCTTGAACAAACGTTTCAATGATTTTCGTGAAAATTTCAAAAAGAACAATCCCTCCAAAGACTTGAATGTAGATCATTCGTTGTGTGAAAAAGAAATTCAGTCTTTGAAGGAATTGCTCCTACATGCACGAAAAGTTCATGATAAGTGGGAAGGAAGTCAAAAGGTCTTAGACTTCCTTACCGAACAGTCTAACAATAACATGAAGAAAGGTCTTGGTCATGAATGCTATAGTCGTAGAGACCATGATAAGTGCAAATCCACTCCTTCTGACCGTGATTTCAGAAGAAGGAAGTATGTCAATCTTTCAGAATATCTGATTTGCAATTATTGTGGTCACAACGGTCATGTTAAAGATAATTGTGTTAAATATGTGAATGACAACAAAAATCAAACTGATTTTGTGAAGGAGCATGACGCGTCTAGTATTAATAAGTCTGAACCTGAATCTCAGCGTGATGAGATTAGAAACAATGAGTTCAGGTGGTTTTATGACATGGCTTTCGATTACACATCTGTACCTTCAAAATCTAAACCTTATGTGAATCAGAAGCAGTCGTTTAAACCTAATGTGCGTCGTAACAACAATCAATATAATAAACCTAGCAAACCCTATCCTAAGAAGAAAAGAATTGTCAAACAGGTATGGGTTAGGAAGGATCAAATATATAGAGTCACTAACCATAAAGGACCCAACTTAGCGTGGGTACCTAAAAGCTGTATTTGATTCTCTTGCAGGTAATAGTGATAGAAAATAATCTATGGTATCTCGACAGTGGATGTTCGAGACACATGACCGGAAACAAGAATCTTTTTCTTTCACTAGAGCCCTTCAACGGTGGCAAGGTCACCTTTGGAGACAACAAGAAGGGCAACATAATCGGTGTAGGTAAGATTGGTATATCTTCTTCACATGCTATCAATAACGTCTATCTGGTAGATGGCCTTAAGCATAACTTGCTAAGTATCTCTCAACTATGTGACAAAGGCAACAAAGTCGTTTTTCATTCAAATGTTTGTCGTATCATAGTTGAAGGAACTAGCAATGTTATCTTAGAAGGCTTACGTAAACGGAACGTGTATATGATTGATTTAAACAAAGTCACTACAAGTTCCTTTACGTGCATGAAAGTCATTGTGGATGATTCATTCTTGTGGCACAAGAGGTTTGCACACATCAGTCCAACGATTTTAAAGAAACTTAAGTCTTGGGATTTAGTTGAGGGTCTACCCTCAATCAAATTCGAACAAGAAAAGATGTGTGACTCATGTGCCCGTTGTAAACAAGTTAGATCTTCATTCAAACCGAAACGAGTAGTAAGTACAGAGCGTCCACTTGAGTTGGTACACATGGATCTATGTGGACCTATGAAAGTTAGAAGCCGCGGTGGATCAAGGTACGTATTCGTCCTAGTCGACGACTACTCCAGGTATGTATGGCCTATCTTTCTATTTACTAAAGATGAAACTTTCGATGAGTTTGTAGTACTAATGAAGCTCGCCCAAAACAAGTATGATAAAAAGTTAGTTTCCATTCGTACGGATCATGGCACCGAATTTGATAATCAAGCTTTTATAGAATATTGTAGGGAGAATGGTGTAGGACATAACTTTTCTGCACCACGAACCCCACAACAAAATGGTGTCGTGGAACGTATGAATAGAACATTAGAGGACATGGCCCGCACTATGCTTTTGTGTAGTGGCCTTCCTAAAAGTTTCTGGGCAGAAGCCATTAGTACTGCATGCTATGTGCACAATAGAGCTATGATTAGACCAATTCTCAAAAAGACTCCCTATGAACTTTTAAGAGGGAGAAAACCCAATATAGCTCACCTTCGTTGCTTCGGGAGTAAATGTTTTGTCCATAATAATGGAAAAAGTAATTTGAGCAAATTTGATCCACGAAGTGACGAAGCTGTGTTTGTTGGTTATTCTAATCATAGTAAAGCTTTTAAAGTCTTTAACAAAAGAACCTTGTGCATAGAAGAAAGTGTTCATGTTGTATTTGATGAAGATAATGTGCTTGAACAAGTTGAACAGAATGAAGAAGAGGACATGAATAATCCCGACTTTCGTCTCTCCAGAGATGACGTGCCAGAAAATAATGAAGAAGTTATTGAAGGAATCAATGATGAACTTGATAAATCCGCAAATGACCTTGAACAGAGAACTGAGACAATTGTTGATGATACGAATGTCTCTTCTCAAAACAAGGAAAAGGAAACTGAAGTTATAGCTGATGATGCTATAACTTTGAACCAGAACCAAGATGGTGTAACTGAAGTTGTACCAACTTCAGCTATAACCCCAGAGTCCAACTCAGGGGGAACCAATCTTGATTCTGAATCATTTGAGGAAAATGATAGTTCATCAGATGATGATGAGCCTAGGAACTCTAAGAAATGGAAATATAAGAGTTCTCACCCTATGGATTCGATCCTAGGGAGTTTGAATAAAGGAGTTCAAACGAGGCGAACATTAAATAACTTTTGTTCATTCT
The DNA here is from genome assembly GCA_022085475.1 of Heliosperma pusillum. NCBI lineage: Eukaryota > Viridiplantae > Streptophyta > Magnoliopsida > Caryophyllales > Caryophyllaceae > Heliosperma > Heliosperma pusillum. The sequence goes on along the minus strand of JAIUZE010012662.1, from coordinate 17,875 downwards.
ATTCCTTTTTGTCTACCATAGAGCCTACCAACATCAAGGAAGCTCTTGCAGAATCCGACTGGATTGTGGCTATGCAAGAGGAGCTTCAACAGTTCGAACGTAATAAAGTATGGCACCTTGTGCCACGACCTCCTAATCGAACTGTGATTGGTACTCGATGGGTATTCAGAAATAAATTGGATGATTCAGGAGTTATAGTTCGTAACAAGGCTCGATTGGTCGTTCAAGGTTATAATCAACAAGAAGGGATTGATTATGACGAGACATTCGCTCCAGTAGCAAGACTTGAAGCTATCCGCTTGCTAATCGCCTTCGCAGCTCATAAAGGAATGAAATTATTCCAAATGGACGTTAAGACTGCATTTCTTAACGGTTATTTGGAAGAAGAGGTTTTTGTTGAACAACCTCCTGGATTTTTGAATAGCAAGTTTCAAAACCATGTTTTTAAACTCGATAAAGCTTTATATGGTTTGAAACAAGCGCCTAGGGCTTGGTACGACAGATTGTCAAAATTTTTATTACAAAACAATTTTAAAAGAGGATCTGTCGACAAAACTCTATTTCTAAAATCCGAGGGTTCTGATTTACTTGTTGCTCAAATTTATGTAGACGATATTATTTTTGGTTCTACTAACAATAAATTGTGCAAGTATTTTTCAGATCTTATGACCTCAGAATTTGAAATGAGCATGATGGGAGAATTGAAATTCTTCCTAGGACTGCAGATTCAACAAACCAAAGAAGGAATAAAGATTCACCAACAAAAATATGTCAAGGAGCTAATCAGAAAATTTGGTATGGAAAACGCTCATCCAATGGACACGCCTATGGTAACTGACAAAAAGTTGACCTTAGACGAAAATGGTAAGTCCGTAGATGAGACTACATATCGAGGTATGATTGGTTCTTTATTATATTTAACTGCAAGTAGGCCTGACATTATGTTCAGCGTATGTGTCTGTGCTAGATTTCAATCATGTCCTAAAGAATCACATATGATTGCAGTTAAACGTATCTTGAGATATTTAATTGGTACATCTAATTTATATTTGTGGTATCCACTTGAGTGTAATTTCAATCTAGTAGGATATTCAGACGCAGATTATGCGGGATGTTCTTTAGATAGAAAAAGTACCTCTGGATTCGCTACTTTTGTTGGACCATGCATAATAACTTGGGGCTCAAAGAAGCAAAATTCGGTTGCGTTGTCTACTGCAGAAGCCGAATATATCGCTGCAGGACTGGTATGTTCTCAACTACTTTGGTTAAAGCAACAACTATGTGATTATGGTGTTAATGTTGGTTGTATGCCTGTTTTCTGTGATAATACGAGTGCTATTGTTATTTCTAAGAACCCAGCTCAGCATTCTCGTACTAAGCATATAGACATTAGACATCATTTTTTGCGTGACCATGTAGAAAAGGGCAACATTAAACTCGAATTTTGTAGTACTGATGTTCAATGGGCTGACATTTTAACAAAGGCGTTAGCGAGAAGACGTTTTGAGATTTTGCGGTTGGAAATTGGTTTAATCGGTAGCAATTAAATTCATCTTATTTATTTTGTGAACCTGCGTGACTGGCTAGATTAAGACGAGATTATATGACTGTGTCCGCATATTTCATTGCTAGTATATTTGTGTTTAATATAATATATTTTACGTGAGTATCTTGCATATTTAGTGTTTTATGGAAATTGAATTATGAACCACATATTTGCCAAAAACCTATCTTATTCACTTTCCTAATCAAACCAAATTCTACCCATGTATCCCATGTTAGCCGAAATTCCTAAACAAAAATACATCACCATATCTTTTTATTTACCAAATCTCATCCTTACCATATCCCTAAAATTAATTACCTAAGATTCCTTTTCCAACTCTACAAAAACACCACCACCCAAACTCCAAACCCAAACCGAGTCGGGTTCGGTGCTTGAAAGTACAAAAAGGCGTCGATTAAAAAAAAAAAAAAAAAAAAAAAAAGGGTACAAGAGGATGTTAGTGAAGAAAAAAAAAAAGGTGGTTCGGTTGTTGTGAAACCGATGGTGGCTGATTTTTCGGGGCTTGAATCGAAATTGGATGTGTTTATGGGAAAAGTAATGGAGCGCCTTGATGCGCAAGATAAGAAAATTGTTGCGGTTGTTGAAAAAAAAAAATAAAAAAAAAAAATGAAAAAACCGTGGCTATGGGGAACACTAGCTCTACCCGTGACCATGTCGGTTCGGGTGTGCGTAGTGAGTTGAGGTCTTGGATGACGGGTGTTGATGATTGCCTAGCAAAATTAGAGAGGAATGTTGTCGATATTCGACAAGAGATGTATAGGCAAAGGGATCGGATGCAATTCTTGATGAGCCAAGGAGGTGCATTGGTGAAAAGCGCTTCGGAAATGCGTGAGGGGATGCACACTATACTTGATGCGACGGAGGCTCTTTCTTTGAAGGTTCGAAACTTTGATGTTTGCCTCACCGCCCAAGCTACTCATGTGTCGACGTGCCTTGATCGTCTTTCTACTCTCGAGTACCGCACCCGACCCGATTACATTAATCCCAACATCATCCGACAACCCAAAATGCCTTGATCTTCTTACCTTCGCTTGTTTGCTCCTTACAACTACTTAACCATTCGGCCCAATGGCAACTAACAATATCTTTTGTGGTTTGTAGTTTTAATCAACATTTGCACTTTATTTTGCTTGATATATATCGTGTTATATTGCGTATTTTGCATATCTATTTCTTGCCTTGACATGTGTTATTCTAGTCGTTTCATGTCTTTGTTCTTGTCTTTTCAATGATGCCAAGAGGGGGAAGAAATGATATGATTTGAGTCTTTGCTTAAGCTTGCTCCTTGTCAAGACTCGTTATCTCTTAAATTCTCTCAAGCTATAACTTTGGCTAAGTTGTTTTGTTCTTGCGATCAAAGTTGCTATAACTTTGGAGTGCTTTGTTGAGGGGGAACCATACTTAGTCACATTGTTAAGTAGATCTCTTGAGAAAATCATATGAGACTTGTCATCATCAAAAAGGGGGAATTTGTTGGACCAATTCATATGTTTTGATAATGACATGTGTTTATGTAATAATATGTTTTACTTGGTATATCATATGCGTGTAATTGTGTGCTTTAGTCTTATTATAGCTAGCAACAATTATGAGAAGAAAGATCAAAGTTAGACATAACTTTGATAAAGTTTGTGAGACAAAGTTATAACAACTTCAGGAATAACTTTGGAAGTGAACTTGGAAGTTATAGCTAACCAGGCATAACTTTAAGGAAAATCGCTTCAAACAAGATCTACATAAATCTACACAAGACTCGAGATGGAGGGTCTTTGTGATCAAGATGAAGAGATGATCCGTATACTGAAGATCTTTGTGAAGATTAGATAGTATAGGTCGTCATTCGGTAACTATTCCATTCGAGAGATTTTATGTTCAAAAGTTATAGCTTTAGCCTATGATTTTGAATGATAAAATATTGATGCATGATTTTGGAAATAAAATGTTTTGAAATGTTTTCAAAAGTGAAAGAGTTTTATTTTTATATTTATCAATTATTTTAATAGAGAATATATTTATGAGATTCTATTGGTTAGTAATACAACTTATGGGTTGTCATGCTACCTAGGGTTTCTAATATATTCTATCTCAATTTGTTGTTAACCTAATTAGCCCACCTAGGGTTGGAGCCATCTAGGGTTTCGTGGAAACCTAGTATTGTGCCACCTAGGGTTGCGTGCCTCCTAGGGTTTCGTGAGCTAGAGGATTTCGGCCTCCATAGGTTGTTTCCTTAGTTTACCTAATCTAGGATTCTACTATATCTTTACAACAATATTTTGAGATATCAAGATAAATATATTTCTATAAGATAAACCAAATAATATTTTGAGATAAAGATATTTCTAAAAGATAAGCAAATATTATTTTATGGTAAGATAAATATCTTTATTAAATATTATACTAGGGTTTTAGATCTACTATGATTCTTCTACTATAAATACTCCTTCACATAGAAATTGTAAGATACACGACATACACACGAAACACAATACATCACACGGCTATTTATTTTACTTGTGTTGATTTTCCAAAATCGTTTTAAAGCAAACCTTTGAGCAAATATTTATTATTTTTAGAGTTTGTTTTTAAAAGAGTCGTGCATCAATTATTATCAATCGCTTGAGTGAAATACGTTATTGGATAATAGTACATCATTATAAGCTTACAATTCTTTAACGGGAATCTGTGTGAGTTATATTGTACTTTCTTATTAGCGTAAGATAGTATAGAGTATTTAGCGATACTCACCTTGAGTTATAATCATAGTGTTGATTATACGAGTGGGTTGGTAATTTTTGTAATCCGTAGAAAGGTACTAAAAATTATTAATCGAGAATAGTGGACGTAGGTTTCAACGTGTGAAACTGAACCACTTCAAAAATCGTGTGCCTCTCTCTTATCTCTTTACTTTTCGTTATTTCGTTATTCGCGCTTACTTTGATTAATTAATTAGTTGATTTTAATTCATAAGATCAAATAATTAATTACATATCATTAAATCGAAAAAGTGGGGCTAGTTTTTAATACTCAATTCACCCCCCCCCCCTCTTTCGTATTCGATCAATAGACTCTACAACGTTTAAGGAAGGATTTAATTAGTTGATGCTTGCCCAGTCTAATAAATAAATTTGATCAATTAAGCAATGTAATTATCATACACTAAAATTACATTAGATTTAATAATAAAATTTATAACGGAAAGAGAAAAAATTTACCTATTATTAATATTTGGAAAAAAACAGCTGCATTAAAGTAATGGTTTTTAAAATGTCTAATTTTCTAGATCAATATAATTAATGGTGTAACAGTAAATCTATAATAGTTAATTATGAAGAATCATTAAAACAATAGTTAAAAAATATTTATAATTTAGTTAAACAGGAAAAAAAAGAAATTTTTTTTCTTACTATTAAAAACAATATGGAAAAAAAGTGGATTTTTTAAAACGGCATAAATAAATTAAGGTATGATATTTGCTTGAAAAAGAGATGAATTTAGTACTTATAAAAATATCAAATCTATTAAGTTAAAAGAGAAAAAAGACAAAACTATTTTACAATATATGGGCCTTGAGATATACTCCATACATCTTCAATTTCAACGTGAATGGGGGCATTGATGAGTATGACTGTATGACGGCATATGTAAAATGAGAAAATTGTAGTATTCACTCCAATAGATCGATATGGTATGCGGGATTTTTGTAGGGGATATGAGATTAAGAATGAAATAAGATAAATTATTGTATTATTGAACATGAGCTTTTGTGAGAAAGAGTGAGAAAGGAGGGGCGTAAAAATGAAAGAAAATTAAAAGAAGGGGTGAGTGCAGGAGTTTTATTTTGAGCTATGAGTTTCAACTTTTAATTAGGGTTCTAATTGAGAGGAAATTATGAGGCGGGTAGAGTTGATAAAAAACGGAGGTTCATGGGTTAATTTAGCCTTATTGGATATATGAGGAGCTCTTGCAAATCTCTGATTAAGCCCATTAGACGGGTTAGGATGGTCCGAGTTGTATGGGTTGAGTTACAATATGGGTTGGTTGAATAGGGATCGGGTCACAGTTAGAATTGAGTCAAAAAACATTTACAGTAATTCCATCTTAAGAGTTAAGACGGACATTATCCGTCTTAAGCTTAAGACGAGTCAAATACTACCACTTGACGGTAATAAAGTCAAAACTGTAAGTATTTCCTAGGCAACAAGTTAGATGATTTGTTATGTTTTTTATCCGTCTTAAGCTTAGAGGAATAATGACCGTCTTAAATAAGAATTTGATATTATATTATATTTTGACCCGAAAAACATACAAAGTATTTCTTGAAATTAAATCTATTTATATTTATATATAATACAATTATATTCATTAATTATCATACTCATATTTTTTTTATTATTAAATGACATAAAACTTATATAAAATTAATTTCGTGATTTAATTTTATACTTAAATATCGTAATATATATTTTTCTATTTATTATTTAAATATAATACTATACAAGTATTAATATTCTAATAATATTATTCAATTCTTTGACCCCACGGGTCAAACAGGTCGGGTAGGTTTTTGAGATAAAATGAATTTCATTTTTTTATCGGATCAATGAGGTCATGATTGAAAATTAACAGGTCTCTAACCCTATAAAACGTGGGCAGGTCAAGTCTCGACAAGACTAGCGTGATATATTCATAAATTGAAACCTAAATGTGATATTTTGAAACGTAAAAATGTATTTGCAGCCTAGATTACATTGGCACGTATTATGAAATATATTCGACTTATCTAATCTCCTATGTGCTTATTATTTTCTGGGCTAAGCTTTTGGGTTCATAAACTTTTAGAATAGATTGACCTATATTATTGCCTCCAATCTATTCACAAATACACATCCATCTTTTAAACATAAATATTAAGAAAAATTATGAAATAAGTGTTTGTAATGGATAAGTATGAAAAACAAAAATATAACAATAAAATATCGCACGTGTGAGCATTTACTATTAGAATCGAAATATATTAGTAATCTTCCTTTAAGACGAGCATTATCCGTTTAAGTTTAAGACGAGTCTGATACTACCACATGGTTGTAAGACAAAAATTTTGGTATTTTCTAGGTAACAAGTGAGGTGCTTTGATATGTACTTGACCCGTCTTAAACTTAAGATAGAATAGTGCCCGTCTTAAATGAGAATTTGTTAACAATGAAATGGGTAGTTTGAAATGGACTTTCCCAAAATGAAAAATGGGTAATTGGGAATGGACTTATGGACTAGAGGTATATGAAATAAAAGTGGTTTATCAAATCCCATATGTAATTATTTTTTGTATGAATTAGGTTTTAGGACATATAGCACTATTAATTTAATGTTTGTATTGTATTTGAAAAATAATTTGTAAAATAATTTATATAATAAATATTATATTATAAGAGTATATATTATACTATAAGTTTTAATTGTGTATATGTTAACCCTATTTTGACATGTACCTTATACAAGGGCATAAGTGCATCAATCATGTTAAGTTCTCCGATTGTACCAATGGTAGTATTTTTAGTTACCTTAATTAACGGCTTAACCGTATCCTACTCTACATAATTATTCCAACCATTTCGATTATCCCGTGTTCAATTTTCTCCGTATAATTTAGTTTCATTCCATACAAGTCAATTTTTTTTAAAAGTCGCTTGAGTAAAAACACAAAGTAGCAACTCAAACTTAGCTAACAAGAGGACACCGTGCTATAACAAATGCTCGGCCAGTTAACCAACTACATCATTTACGCTACATGATTAATATACAAACCCGCTAATTGCAACCAAAGTTATAATACAAATTAATAAAAAAAATCTTAAACATGACTTTACAAAAAAAATCATTATTTTTGTATTTAATTTGATAATGACAACATTCAAAACAGCAAACCCGTGCAATTTGCACGGGTTTAAAACTAGTATGATTTTATTTGCAGACCAAAAATAAAATGGAAATTCAAGAACTTTTCCAAACAAAACACATTTAAGATTAAAATATTAAGTTTACATAGTTTTGTGGGAATACTTGGGTATACAGGATCATCCATACGAAGGTGTATACGTGGATGAAATAAATAAATTTAATTAAATAAGTTATCTATTTTAACTTGGGACATGCCTTTTTTTTAATAGAGGACCTGGGAATACTGGAAGTGTGAGAAGATGGAAAGAACCACGATTCCAAACTCGAAACATGTGTTGGTTTGTAGAAATGCTAGGGTTGTGACTTGTGCGATTTGGGCATTTGAGATTTGGGTTATGTGTGGGAATAGGTTGTAGGTTGTGGGTTGTTGGTTGTAAAAAAGCTTGGATCTTCATAAATTATGTTGAGCTTTTTGTGTTTTTCCAGTAAGTCTTGTTTAAGATGGATACTATCCGTCTTAAGTTTAAGATGGTTTAATTACTATCATATGGTGGTAATAAAGACAATTTTTCTGATATTTACTAGGCAACAAACTGCTGCCAAAAAAAAAAAAAAACTAGGCAACAAATAGTTGGTCGTTAGATGATGGGACGAATAAATGAGTACCCACGAAACCATAACCCAGAAGGTGGTAGGGCGGGTACATTTGTTATTTACAAGGGGATATGTATCCAAACTCTTACCTACTGCCGACGATGGAACAAGGTATGTATATCCCTCAATTATATTGGATGATATATATTGATTAGAGCTTCAAAATCTAATTTTATGGAATTATGTTAAGGTTGTTTTAAAAATAAAATTGTTTTAACTATTATTTGATTGTTTATGATATAAGAGTTATACTTCGTATAAAATTTCTTTTTCACTTTCTTTTTTGATTGAAAATATTATAAAATATATTTATTTCTATCATTTAAAAGATAATATAAAAGTATGAATATTTTGATACTACTCTTGATTTATTAATCCGTTGGGACAAGTTGGTCGGGGCGGATTTCACCCAAGTGATACTACTCTTGATTTTTACTCTTGATTTATTTTGATACTACTCTTCATAGTTGTAGTAACCTTACTATTATGTCGCCATAAATGTTTGATACTATGAGTTGTATTGTATGTTTGTGGTCTTTGTCCTGGATATTAGGAGACGACCTTCTTTGTACGCTTCTTGAGTTCTTTCTACTAAACTAGAGATCAAGAGTTCAACACCCCAAACAATATTTGTCTAATACTCAGGTACCCGACTCACGAGTCGACGCCTAACGGAGTACACCCCAAACAATATCATGTGGTCACCTTTAGCAGTTAAACTAGTTAAACTAGATGACATCTTGACTTTGTAAGCGTCATTCTTGACTTCTTGTGAGTTGTGACTACCCAAGCTAAGTACTTATAACTTTCTCTTGTTAGCTAGATTTATGTTAAAAATCAGACTAATACATGTCATTTTGCATGACATATAAGTATCTTCTTCTTTTTTTTCTTCTTTTTTTTATGCAAAATCGACATGCCAACTGACGGTTTTGCGACTTCTTCAATTTAAAGTTAAAAACATATCAAATTCTACATGGACAATATTCGGCCCTAGACATTAATAATTTTTTTTATTGCTACTTAAGAGTAGCTCCACTAATTTTGAATTAACTATATTATTTAGTGAATATTATTATTTCAAAATGTTTGTAGAGAAGACACTCAACCAATTCTATTTTTTTTTATAAGTTAGTGTCGAAACCAAGGTGAACCGTATAAAAAGGAATTACTTAACCTTTGTTTTTGTTATCCCAGCCTAAATAGATCATATGATGGGACTTATTCTTAATGTACGGAGTAACATGCAATTATTAATGGATTATATCACTAGTTATATAATCCTATTTGTGTGTAGTAGACTAGTAGCTCAGGAATAATATTTTTTCACATTATGTAGGGAAAACATTACGTAATTGTTTATTTTTATGTTTATTGTAAATACGATTCAATCTTTTTAATTGGCTTGATAAGGTTAGAGAAGCGAACCTTAACTAGTCTATCTTAAGTGAGAAAAAAATATATGAAGCAAGAAAACTCATTTCTTAAGATTTGACGTCATTGTCAATTTCAATGTGCTGTTTTTTCATAAATATATCTACTTAGTACACTCTTCCACAATTTTCCTCTTATTGCCAATTCTACTTGTTTTGACATGTAATTAGAACTTTATTATGTATATCATACTCAAACCCGTCGCAAGCTTAAGACGGGTCAATTTTCTCTCACAAAGTGCATGTGGGGGTGCAAGTTAGGGGCTCCATTTCCCACCCATTTGCACCCCCACTTGCACTTTGTAAGAGGGAATTGACCCGTCGCAAACTTGCGACGAGTCGGTCCGTCACAAATGAGAATTTGTGTACTCATCCACAGTCACTACTCACTAGACCTGGTAAAAGCAACCCGACCCGATTAACCCGACCCGATTAACCCGACCCGAATGACCTGACCCGTGACCCGGACTACAAAACCCGAATGTGACCCAAAACCCGATTAGACCCGACCCGAACATGACCCGATCTTTCTTGACCTGTAGCTGACCCGACCCGAAAATAACCCGATTCAAAATCACTCAACCCGAAAATGACCCGACAAAACATAACTTTAATTGAACCGAAAAGACTTAAAATGGCCTTTTGTCTCTTATTCTTTGACCCGAAAATGACCCGACCCGAAATAACCCGACCCGGTTGACCCGACAACTAACCCGAAACAAACCCGAAATAACCCGACCCGACCCGAATTAACCCGAAATCAACGAAAGACCCGAACTGGCCCGACCCGAACCCGACCCGGTTGACCCGTTTGCCAGGTCTACTACTCACTACTCACTACTCACTACTCACTACTCACTACTCACTACTCATATATGCTAATTCCAACTGAATAACTCCAAAATTCATTCATATGAAAAAATTACTCATATATGCTAATTCCAACTGAATAACTCCAAAATTCATTCATATGAAAAAATTATGTGTGTAAACTTAAGGGAAGTTACTAGTATTAAATCCGTGCAAATTGCACGGATATCTTATTTTAAACATTGTTAATACTAAGAAATATAAAAAAATCATTTATATAAAGTCAAATTTTAGATTATAAATTTAAATTATAGATTCCAATAGCAATTAAAACACTGTACATACAGTTCTAATAACGTTTTTATGATTTTAACAGTATATATTTTATCAAAAATTATATTCTAACAAAATTAGCATATTAATGTATGGAAATAGAATAAAAAAAATTATTAGTCTCCTTAGTTAAAGACATATATACCGTCTTAAATGAGAATGTGCCATAGTATATATGCTCATGCGAAGGTAATATATTTTCGCAGTCTTCCAAATCTGTGACTAATACGTTTAGTGGGCTTCTTATTTCGCTTTTTAAGCTGTTGCTATTTACTAAGTTTAGGGGTACCATGTAGATTTAAAAAAAAAAAGGGGTATCATGTAGAATTCGAAAAAACACAGGGGTACCATGTAAAAAAACCTTTTTTTGTTTCCATGTGCGGGTTAGTTGAAAATGTTGATACTTTTGTAACATTTGCCTATTTCGTTGCTTGATAAATAAGAATTGATGAATTGATTATTGTAAGATGTGAACTATTTATAAATTGCATAATTTACGTTTTTTGATTTTTTTGTATGCTTAATTTGCTACTATTAGAAATCCCAAATTTCATTTAACTGATAAATCAAAAACGTAAATTGTGCAGCTTGTTAATAGTTTTTTTATGGGTTTTATCATTTGTATCATTGCATGTTACAATTATTTAATTCCTACATCTAAAGTGGTCCCTTAAAATTACTCCTTTTAAGGAGAGCTTGCCACATAGGATTTGTGGTTGTTCCTTTAATAAATAACGATTAACATGGAAAATGGGATAATGCAATAAGTATATACTTTCTCCGTCCCGGTGAATTGTTATCTTTTCATTTTGGCATAAAACCCAAGGAAATAGTGGGGGGCTATTTGTGCTTTCACCTAGTGGATGACAAGTGCACAATAGTCTCATTAGATGATCAAATTATTCATAGTAAACCTTCGTAATATAGAAAAAACGACAATTTACTGAGACACCCTAAAAAGAAATATAACATATTGACCGGGACCGAGGGAGTATAAAAATCAAGTTAACCTGCCTTCCGAGGTAATGTATAAACCTATAAAAGTACATATGAGATATGACTCTATAAACTCGGCAATTCTTATGTACCATCCTCCATTCAACTCCACTTTACCACTTTACTTTTTCACGTTTGTCAACGCGTGTTTTACGCGGTAAATATCGTTAGCTACGTATTTGTAAAAATTATAAAAGTTAGTTATTTTTAATGTACTCGTAAAGACGAATCAAACAAAATTACGCATGAATATAGTTTCACTTATTTATTGAGAGAAAAATACAATTAAATTTTCACACATGAATATTGTAAAAAAGTGAATATGGTAGAGTGAAGTTGAAGAGGGACAGTATATGTTTGTGTAATCTTAATGTGAACACAAGGCTCACAAACAAGTTTTGTTTCTCTATTGGATTCGTCAATGATTAAGATATCATTTGAAGAGCTTATAAATTGACAAACAAAACAAGTAACAAGAGAAAATAAAGTTTTCAACTTGTCACAAAAGTTTAAAATTGATTAAAACTTCTTGTCCAACATGATAATGTTTACAACTTTGTGTCACGAAACTTTGAGATTATTTAATTTCTTTCTGCCTGTGCGTGGTAAAACTTTGAACTTATAGTACCATATCATTTTCTCTCTTAGTCCAATAATAAGTGTACAATGAAAACACCATTACTTAAAGAGAAAATTATCATAGAAATTTAATTATTCCCCGTCCCGATTACTTGTTTGTCTTTGATTAAAATAATCTCACAGAGAATAAAAAAAAACAAATAAATGATTGACACAAAGGAAATAATATAATCGTAATAAGTTTCTGTTTTGTCATAAGAGTTACTGAAAACTTTTTGTTCACCAAAATAAGACTGTTAAAATAGATATAAAAATGTTTTTGTTAATAGAAAAGGTTGACATCATATTTATAAGCCAGTGTTACCATAAGTGAAGATTTTTGTGCCGTGTGCCGTGTGCCGTGATATATATTGAGCACAAATTCTCATTTGTGACGGACACTATCCGTCACAAGCTTAAGACGGATACCATATTCTCTCACAAAATACCCATTAAGGGTGAGTGGAGAAGCACATGGGGGGTGCCCACCTTGTCCCCTCTACCCATTTCCTCTCACAAAATACCCGTCGCAAGATCCGATCCGTCGCAAGCAAGACCTACTGTATATTGAGACATAAAGTATTAAATGGGAATTAATGAATGAGAATGATTTCAATAAATATCACAGGCCTTTTGTGGCTGACGGCTGTTGTATTGGTTTACGGAGTACATCATTCATTGGTCCTTACATGGTATTCAATATTCATATGATTACTACATAATACCTTAGAATGATTCTAGATTTCTAGAGCAACACAAAATAGAATAAGAACGTAACTACATCTCGTAATTTGCTACTATCATGTGATGTATTTCTATTGTTATAGCCACTTCAAATATCCCTTCTCTTTTTAGTTGCTTCTCGTCTCACTTAATACGGACACTATTAATTCGTTATAAGCTGAAAATGGATAGTGCTCCTCTCATCAGTGGCGGAGTCAGGATTTGAATTTAGAGGGAGGGGGGGAATTTTAGGGGGGGAACGACTATTTTCATAAGGTATATGTAAAAAAATTCGCTGAAAACTTCGAAAATTTCAACCACCTGGGAGAGCGAGCGTCCTTGCTAGCCCCCCTAGCTCCACCACTGCCTCTCACAATATACAAGTGCGAGGGCAAGTGGCGGGCTCAATTTGCCCTCCACTTGTCATTCTCACTTGCATATTATGAAAGATGCACTATCCGACTTCAGCTTGTGCGGATAGTGCCCGTCTTCAATGAGAATTTTGGTTTTAGTTGGGCCTTGTATTGATCCTCTTTCATTTGGTTACTTTTACGCCCTCCCTTGAGATGTGATGTGCTATTGGCCTTGTTTTACATTTGAGGATTTTGTGTCTTAGTTAATATTACTCGACCTTCTCGTTGACTGTGTGTTTGTTGTGGTGTCAAATCATTTATAAAACTTCTGCGATGATTCTCTAGGTATTTTCGGACAATTGGTAAGCCGTTAGTCTGACAGGTATTTAATTGGTGCATATGTTTGGGTGCTGATGGGGAATCGGCGCTGACACCATATTCTTTACCTAGACGAGTGGCTCAATAGTTTTATCAGTTGTTGGAGCTTGAATCATTTCTACTTTTCATTTTTGGGTTGTTATTTCGAGAATTTATAATAAGCATTTCATTAAACTATTTATTAGTTAATTCATTTTTTATATTCGATTTTTAAATGTACTACCTCGGGAAACCGAGATAGTAACATACCTATTTACTCATGAATATCTTGCTAAATGCTTCATGGTAATTGAGGGTGTTACAAAGGGGTTGTACACAACTCCCATTTCCATTCTCTTTTGGGCGTGCTCTTTCTTGAACTTAAGCATGCTGCATGCATGATGCGTTTGTTACCTATTTTCATTCTTGATGAGTATGCTCTTTGCCTTTGTTCTAATAAATGTGTGTGGTATGTTAACATTTGCTTATTATGAAATACATTGTTTACGTTCCATTCACATGTTTAATGAGGGTTTTTGAATATTTCACTTATGCGCGCCTTGTTTACCTTAAATGATAATTGGAATCATGTTTTCTTTGGTTGAGTCAAACACTCATTCATGTGTGCACAAACTGCTTGTTGGACTAGATAGTTTAAGTAGTGAGAGTACATCCCCATGTGTATGTTCGCATATGGTAGTGTGAGTATGACGACGTTGTTGTGAGGCGAACACCATTGGTCGACGCAGCCATCAAATGTTGCACTCATGCGAGGTGTTGTCATTGTGCATTGATCACTAACTTAATTATTTTGTAGGCATTTCTACGAACCGTTGGTAACGATATGTGTGTGCTATGTTGTCGTTTTAAGGTTACTCTTCCACCCTTCTTCGGACCGTTAAATACGGTATAATGTAATGTTTCCGTTTTAGGATTACTTGATCGTTGGTTACGGTATGTGTGTCATGTTACCAGTCTCAGATGTGATATGCTTATCGTTTGTCGAATCAGAAAACGTCCATCCCGAGAGTCAGGATCCAGGTTTAGGTTAAGGCCGTAGAATAATCGTAGCCATATCGGCACTTTAAGTCTTCCCTTACTTAGTATCGTCCGCTTTGCAAGTGTCATTTATGTGAGTATAAGTTTTAGGTTGTTATGCCTTAGATTGTTTTGTTGGTTTGTCTTGTCCCTCCCTTACTTAGTGTCGTTTATGCCTAAGTATGATGAGTCACCTTAATTTGGTTATCCTTTGGGTTTGTTTTCCTCTTTTTAAGAGTTTTTTTATCCTATTGATCACTAAGGGTAAGATTCAATCCACCTAGTATCGATATGATCGACCACCGGCCGTTCACGTTGTACTTTATAGTAGTGTCTAGTATCGTTTTTTGTATTATAAAGGGATCGAGATTCCTTGCATTCATTAATTTCGTATTTTGTATAAAATATTTTTGCTTTTATGATTTAGTGACTTCACGATTTATTTTCCAAGTTCTTAAAGTCCCCGTATTTTTCCGTTGTTATCCAAGTGTTTAGTTTTTAGTATAACCGCTAGTGTGTTTTACCATTTAAAATTTATTTATATGAAATATAATTGCTTTAAACTTGTCTAACTCATAAATTTATCATTTATAATTTACTTTTCTATGACATTTCTTGATATTATGATATGATGTGATATTTATCAACAAATTATGACACATTCACTACTTTCGTTGTTAGTATTATTGTTACTTTTATGGCATCACATGTTAACATTATTACATTCACTACTCGTACATCACTATTGATTTTGATTTTGATTTTTGTTGCTTTTCTTTTTTCCAATGTAGTACTGGTAGTGTACTGCATATAATATGAATGTACTCGATGCGTATGTAAAAATAATTTATTAACGAAGTATATAATTAATTTATCGAACACATTACATAATAATGTTTTTATGAAAGTAATTTATTATAGTACACTTAATGCATATTTAAAATTAGAGAGAATAAATTAGAGAGAAGATAGGGGGGATGGGAGGGGAAATGTGGAAGGTATAATTGTCAATTGTGAACTTAGATGAGTAATATGCGTACTGCAAAAATCAACACCCTAATATTAATGTTGCCGTTTTATAGGCCAGTTGAAATAAGTTGATCTTCTTGATTATTTACCTTAAACATACTATGGTTTACCCTTAACATGCAAAATTGCAAATTAACAATGTATAAAAGGGTATCCTTCTTTATTAAAGCAACAACCAAGTAGCTTACTTGGCATGCTCTCCTTAAAAGAAGGACTTTTAAAGGGACCACTACTTAGGTTGTGAATTAATTACTTACACCATACAACCGACTCAAATGAAATTATTTATATAATTATAGACTATCATACGGAGTAAACCGAACTGTAAAAAAAGATAATGTAATCACAAATAAAATAAAAAACGATAGAATAAACTACTCGAAAAAATGATAAAAACGTGAGAAAATTTACTAATGGCATAAAATTATTTTCAAATGATGAATTTTGAGAAGAAAAAAAGGATGAATTCGATAATAAAATATAGATTTAAAGTTCTTTACTTCTTTTTAAAAACGACTTGCATTAAAATAAAATAAAATAAAGAGAAACAACCCAGTTAGATCTAAAATTTCAATTAATAAAATAGCTTCGTTTGATCAATAGAAAGGTAAAATAAATGAGAATAAGAGAGATGTATGCTAAACATATTACACTGAAATAAAAATATGAAGGTTGCAAAATCCATAAATTGCAAGGTTCTGTCATTGTTTTATGTGGGTTTTCAATGATATATTTCTGTTACGTATTTTGTAAATGTGAAAATATTGTGAAAGCTGCGTTGTTATGTAGTAGACACTAGCTAGGCAGATGTAGAACAATTCTTACTTATTAATGCAACAAACATGTATCTAGATCAATCCTTAAAAGTAAGAATTTCAAGGGACCACTACTTCATTGGAATTAGTTATTGTTTAGACAATATTGAATTACATCAATTAAATACATAGTTTACTTATACAACAATATACAAAAAAAAACTACATAACAAATAAATAAATAATCAAGTGAAAAAAAAATCAATCAATTATATAATAATATGAGTAATCAATAATATTTTTCATTAATGTTAATTAAATTTTACTTGCATAAATTTTAGAATACAACCGTTACAAAATATAATGATTTGGAAAAATAAAAATAAAAATCAATGTTGGTGGCTGAAAATAAAATCAAATGATAAACATCATACAATATAAAATAATTACGGTTGTACAAAAAAAAAACAACGCTTAAATAACAGAAATGCATATTTCTTTTAAAAAGAATGTTACGGTAATGAATATCATAAAAATTCTAAAAAAATTCTAAAAAAAGAAAAAAAAAAAGTCTAAACATATATCTAGATTTTTACATAAAACAATAATTTAGCTCATGGAGACTGAGGAAAAGAAACATAGTACAAGTAAATATTAAATATACGTTATAAATTAAATGCATTTATGAAACTCTATAAAATTAATTACATAAACTCGGTTTAAAAATGATATGAAACTTAAAAAAAAACCATAATATAATCAAAATTGGATGAGGTACTTATCACGTAATAGTGTAATACATACTAATTGTTCCAATAAGGATGATTTTCATTCGGAAAATCATTTAATTTGAAACAAATGAAATTAAAATATGTAGGTTAACTGAGTTTCTCAAATAAAGGGGTTGAATAAAAAGAAGAGAGGAGATACTGCGGGTTAGGCGGCGTGGGAATGAGATAAGCCAAGGTTTGGAATTTAATTTACACTACATTAATGGGAAAGTTGCTTCGGCCATTTGTGCTTAACTTATTGTACTAGCCTAATTACCATGAAAGTCCATATACCTTAATTAGACTCTTCTAATTAGTTGCTAAATTACTTGTTAATTTAGTATTTAATGATCTATGTAACATGCATGCAAATATAAAGACATTTATATAAAAGAAGAAATTTCCTCACATTGATATGGAAAATATATGGGAACAACAAGAACTCCTTCTTGTTGTTCTTGAAGCTACAAATATGGATGAACACAAGAAATTTACAACTAGAGAACTCCTTGAAGGTTGCACCAAGATGACACCAAAAAATTTA
>JAIUZE010012661.1:0-27259 GCA_022085475.1 Heliosperma pusillum | reverse complement strand
TTCGATATCAGTCCATTGTTGAGCCGTACCAGCCTGATCGTTGTATGCGCCAGTTTGGGTACATTCAGACTATCCCGATGCCTATGCCTATCCCATGTACCGAGTACCGTCCAGCCAAGAACGGTTATAATGTGGAGTTTGGTCGGGAGCCCGATACGATGTGGGGCCACGAAACTTCCTTGGTGAACTTCAAGAGTCGGTCTCGACGAGCTACGATGCCTTTCGAGGTATCTCGAGACTATGAGAGATGGTACGATGATATTTCTCACCGATTCTATTTTCCACCATCGGACCGTCTTCATTTTATGCGTCCACCTTTCCACGCTGAGCCAAAGGTAGCCGTTGCACTTAGTAGGCAGTTCTCAGAAGTCTATCGTTTACCTACTCCGGAGATGCAGCAGCAGCAGTTGGATATTTTGTTTAGTCAGATGAGCATGTACTACGATACCCATGATCAGGGTAACTAGTACCGGATATTTATGCATTATATTTGTTTTCTTCGGTTTTTATGTAGTATTGACTTAACTTTTATTTAATTAGTTATTTGTTTTTATTGGTTTGTTGATTTATTTACTTTTATTTATATTATTGTTGTATTTGCCACAACATGAAAACCCTAAAATTTTGTCTATTTAAACCCTTTACCCAACAATTTATTTCCACACAACTCACTATCTTCTCTCTACTCTTAAAATATATTACTCCTCTTATACTACACTTTAATCATGGTGATGACTAACATTCAATTAGTGAATTATTATCAAAATAAAATTAACGAGATAGTTAACGAGTTTCCCTTACTATTCGACCGCCTTATGATTGTTTTGAATAATCATGTACTTAATAATTTCATTAGTCGTCACAATCCTCCCCTATCTTCGCTTCAACTAATGCATGGACCTATTTACGGTCTGAACAACCCTTCCATTCACCCTAGGAACGTAACAGAAGGTATGGTTACTTTTAATCCATTGTCTAATTTTTCCTTTCAAAAAAATTGCAAAAATTATTATGAAGTTTTGTTTTTGTATTTTCAGAAACTGTCATCTTGAAGCGATGTGAGTGGGAGAAAGTGAAGTTGGAGATAGTTGAACTGTTTAAGAGGTGTTTGACAGTTATCCCATATAGTACCTTACACTCTCTATGTGAAGGGGACGGCCGGATGTTCGTGGGGCCATTTCAGAGTCTTAAAACCTTTGAAATGTATGTAACTTACATAGAGGAGGAGTTTTATAGGCCTAATGGTTCTTCTTCCGAAGGATATTCAACTGATTAAGTGTGAATGAAATGTATTTAACGATGATTAATTGTTGGTTCTGCAAAAAATCGTTGTAATATTTATCAGTTTTTAATTAATGAATAAAGTTGTCAGTTGAGTTGTCACATCATGATCAGAACTTTATTAAAGTCGTCAGTTGAGTTGTCACATCATGCTCAGAACTTTATTAAAGTCGTCAGTTGAGTTGTCACATCATGCTCAGAACTTTATTAAAGTCGTCAGTTGAGTTGTCACATCATGATCAGAACTTTATTAAAGTCGTCAGTTGAGTTGTCACATCATGCTCAGAACTTTATTAAAGTCGTCAGTTGAGTTGTCACATCATGATCAGAACTTTATTAAAGTCGTCAGTTGAGTTGTCACATCATGCTCAGAACTTTATTAAAGTCGTCAGTTTAGTTGTCACATCATGCTCAGAACTTTATTAAAGTCGTCAGTTGAGTTGTCACATCATTTTCGGAACAAATTCCCAGCCTGACCTCTATATAAGGAGCTCACTCCACCATCATTTTTCACAAAACTTACTATCTCATCTACTATCTTCCTAAAACCTCATCTACCATCATGCCTATGAACGATGTTGAAGAGGTTAATTTCATACAAAATAGAATTGATGAAATTGTTAATGAGTTTCCTTCCATATTTCGCCGTTTACTAATCGTGTTTAATAATAATATCATTTGGGATTTCATGAACCGTTATGAACCTAATCTCGTATCACTACCACAAATGATGAGTACTCCCTATAAGACAAATTACCCTCATATTCCTGAAATGAATATAACAAAAGGTAAAATTTCTGTCAACTTTAATTTCAAACCTTAATAATATCATTTCTTATAATTTCATTTGTTTACTTACATAATTAGTTGTTACCATTTTATGTTGTTGTTTAGAATCTGTCCTTCTGAAAATGGATGAACTAAAGAGGATCGAGGCGGAGTTGATTGAATTTTTCAAAAGATGTGAAACCATCATTCCATCCATGACACTACATCAGCTTATGCAGGGTTACCAGGGTGATGGTCAGATATTCCATGGCCCGCCGGAGCCAATTTTTATATATCACATTTATACCGGCTACTTGGAGGAGGAGTTATTCAAGCCAAAGGAATATTCATCAACAGATTACTCCACTGATTAGTCTTACTAAAACCGACTGCGTGTGTTTAATGAAAAAATGTGGTGATGATGGTTTCGTTTGCAACATGGGTATTTTAATCGTTTCTTCTATGTAATGTAATTTTAAGACTTATGTCAGCTTTATTCGAGTACTTTATTAATAAATATCAACTTTATTCGAGTATTGTCAACGTCAACTATATTTAACCAAAAATTAACGTAAATTTAAAAAAACAAACATTACATAAATATTCATCAAAAGTACTATTACATTTTGACTCCATTAATAAAGTGCTTAACCGAAACTCAATTTCCGTGCAACTTCTTCATCGGTGCTTTCATTTCTACGTCTCCGACTTCTTCCCGTGGCAGATCCGATGCAAGCGTTCCAGTTCTCGATATTTCTCTGGTACAAAGTTTCGAGATGACTGACACTTTCTTGTCTATAAGTCCGCCAAGCGGGAGCTAGTGGTGGCATGGCAACATCATCTTGCGGCCCTCTTGAATGCAACCGCATCCAATGATTGTGGTAGTTTACAATCCACATAACACCAAAGGGTTTTTGACCTGGAACCAAAGCCCTAAGTGGTAAAATTGTCTCACAACTACCACCCCAAATTTTCTCACCATTGTCGCGACGGAAATGACCGATAACACATATAGTCCAGTTGAAGGTGGTTGCAAACACAAGTAAGTGGTCGGAACACATCCAATGCTCCGTACCGCATGGGATCTCAAGATAGAACTCGGCACGCCTCAATGTAATCTCAAAGCCTGTCAAACCAGTCCTAGAGGATGGATGAGTACCGAACAGGTTCTTATAGACGTCGTCGCTCCTAATCTCTCGGGCACACCACATCCTCATCTGAAGGTAGTCGCCCTCTTGCCCCCGTTGGGCATGTGATATAACCCGGTAACCACAGTGACCATCGTCACCGACATCTACCCAACCATCGAACTGGCCCCAAAGCACCTCCGGTACCCCGTATCGTTTAGACCAAGTTGAGAAAAGGCCAACGGTGTAGTTTCTTTCTAACGGAGCGTTTGGTGGTCCTGGAGGAAAGTCCCCAAATAAGTGAGTACGAGCAGTAGATCCATCGGTGCTAGGTGTCCCATATTTCCTTTGACTATGCTCGAAAGACGACTTGTTCCTAGTCGTGGATTTTTTTGGACGACCTTTCGGGTTCTCATTAATAGGAGGTGGCAAAACGTCCTCGTCCTCCGGATGTAAGGCGTCACGCATCTTCTCGGCTACCAACCTACGACGAACCGGGTCACTGTTTCTAGATTCCACTACTAACCCATCAAACTCATCATCATCGGTTCTCGGCATTTGATCAACACTATCAAATACCAAGGTCTTCCAAAAAACATGAACATCATCAACATGGACCCTCCTATCTCTCCTACTCAAATAAACCAATTTGCATGCACAAGGTAGGCCATGAGTTGTCTCAAGCACATGTCCACATCCCTCCTCTAACCCAACACCAAGACCAAGCCCTCTCTGAAGCTCCTCCTCCATTATTCCTATTGCCTTCGTCGACACGACCCCTAGCAACAATGAGAACAAACGACTAGTTATACGAGGCCGACTCCTTGAATCCTCAAGTGACTTTCTAATCTCCGAGTGTTGACTATCAAGCATGTCATTCATCTTCGACCACATACTATCAAGTGTCAAATTTGCACTTTTCCACCATGACTTAAGTAGAGAATGAGCCGACTCGACACGGGAAGTAGACGTGTTACCGAAATGTAGTACATCGTTTGTATAACATCGCACAAACTTCTCCTTGTGCATCGCCCCAGTGCTCAAAACATATCTCCCTAAGGGACCCCACTTTACACGAAAAGACTCCAATGCTTTTTCATACTCTTCCACGGTTAATGCATCAATAACCCGTACCCAACCCGCTTCTGGATTATAGTAGACAAGATCTCTATACCACTCGGTTTTGTAGATGTTCAGGGTTTTGGCATTGATGGCGCGGTTCCCGTGCCACCGACACAATAAATGACTAGAACCGGGAAACACCTCCCTAAGAGCGGCGATCAAACCCAACTCCCGGTCGGTGACGAAGACGGTAGGGGAAACAAAGACAGGTGCAAGAATGTCCGACAACCGCCTCAAAATCCACGTGTAGGAATCCTCAGACTCCGTAGAAACAAGTGCACAACCAATTAGGAACGAATTCCCGGTCGGGGTAACACCAACAATCTCAACCAGTGGATTCTTATAGGTGTTTGTCTTGTAAGTAGAATCAATGAGCACAACATAATGATAGGCTCGGAAAAGCTGCACGGCTACGGGATGTGCCATGAATATATGAGAGATCTGTCGTGTCTCCGGATCACTCAAATGCCACATAAAATAATGTGCTTCTACCGCAAGAGCAAACATTTGTTGAGCCGTGTTCCTTCCACCCCTAAATTCCCGTCTCAGTTTCTTCGTCTCGTTATATATTTGATTATTTGACGGTTGAGGTTTAGCCGGCGTTCTTTGGTGAAGAGCGTTCTTGATGTCTTTTGGAAGCACACCGGCCTTAACCTGTTGTCTCACATACGCTTTCTCCTCGTCATCCAAAGCCGCAAAATGACGATCACCATCCTTGTAAACCACTTCATCGTGATTGTGAAACCCTTTCCCCTCGGCGGTGATTATGTTCCAAACTGCACCGCTATCGTCACCTTGCCGAGGGTAGTTCTGCACGGCTCGGATACGGAAAGTGCATCCACACTTATTCGACCCACGACGCTTCTCAGGATTATCAATTGGAGGAGGTCTACCATACCTTGAACATCGCAAGTAAGATGCCAACAACCCGTCTTTTCTTCTGTTTTTTGCCCCATTATTTGCTTTAACCAAAGCAAAACCATGATCCATTGCAATCCTACTCGCCCAATTAAAGGCATCATCGCGGGTAACAAAACCTAACGTCGGTTCAAAAAACGGATTGTAATCGGTGTTATTATTCCCAAATTCCTCAAACGAGTCCTGTTCAATGCAAATACGTCGCTAATTAGGCATTAAATAATTAATATATATTAGTAAAACATGATCTACATACGTAAAATGTTATTAATCATGACTATAAAAAAACGATATCATCTCACCATGGTTAGATGAAGAACTGGATGTCATGGACCATGGCCAGACATCCATTTCACACGTCTGACCATGGTGGGACGTGTGAAATGGAGGTCTGACCATGGTCAGACCTCCATTTCACACGTCTGACCATGGTGGGACGTGTGAAATGGATGTCTGACCATGGTCAGACCTCCAGTTCACAAGTCCCACCATGGTCAGACTTGTGAAATGGAGGTTTGACCATGGTTTATGACATACAGTTCTTCATCTAACCATGATATTTTTTCCTAATTATTTTTTAAAAACCGCAATTGAATTGTAACTAACTAAGACGTTACGTAAATCAATTAAGTTAGATAAGTATAAACAAACAATTACCGGATTCCGGGAAAAAAAAAATTAACAAACGTAAAATTTGATTAATATGTGAACATACCGAAGAGTGTTCGTCCCCCATGATAAGCGATTTAGGAAAATTGTTGTTGTTGGATTTAGTCAAATTGTTGTTCTTGTACAATTTTAATTTTTTTAGTTGAATTTAGTTGTTTTGATTTTTAGAGAAGAGAGAGATAAGAGAGATAGAGAGTATAATTCATTAAGGGCATTATCGTCTTTTTTATGAAAAACGTCGTCGATGTTTCCTAAAACGTCGTCGATGTTTACCAGGCGCCTTTTTATATGGTATAAGAACTGGCAAAAGGGGATCCGACCCGAAGAACCGACCTGACTTATCCGAAAACCGACCTGATAGAACCCGTAAATTTGCTGAACTGAAATCGACCTGAACCGACCCGAAGGTTAACCGATAAACCGATAGAACCTGAAATGATATGACCCGAACCGACTTGTGACCCGACCCGACCCGACCCGAAACCCGATTCACCCACAAACCCGACCTGACCCAAACCGAACTGAACCGACATGTAACCCGTTTTAACCCGATTAAACTCGACCCGACTCATAGCCAAATAATCTTTTTTAAGAATCTAAATTCCTTTATAGTTTTTTTTTTGTTAATAAATTTGATATAAAAAATTATCGCTCATTTTATTTTTCAAAACAAAATGTAATCTTAAAATAAATAGTCAGTTGTAAATTTAGTACGCTATATTCCTAGTTATTCTTATTAATAATTATATTGCAAGTGATATATGTAGAAAATTTTAAATTAACGCTTTGTGAGAAAAAGAGTGTTTAGTTTTGGCTCCATTGAAAACAATAAAGTGAAGAAAGAGTTATGAGTTATGACCATACAATCCGACCACGATTATTAATTATGATCTTAAAATACAAACCTCAAATACATCATTCAAATAGAGTCTATTCAAAATTAAATACGTAGGATCACCGTCAAGATAATAAATAAAATCTATTTCATAGGTAATTCATTTAGTTCCTTGCCATACTTCATATGTCAAATGTTCAAAACTATGAACTACAAAAACAACTGATTAATTTAGACCAAAAACATTATTTTCTGTCCATAATATAGGCGAATCCGACACTGGATAAGCACTCATGTCGTCATATACTTATAACCGAGGTCGAGCAACATAAGTGTTCAATGAAATTATACAATCATTAACTTTTATAGTGTTATACTCTTATATTTTACAAATATCTTTTGTATCGAGTTCCTCTAATCCAATATTATAATTCATAAGTTCAAAATTGATCTTTTAACATAACGACCCGACCATTGACCCGATTGATTTTCAAATTTAAGACGACAACATAAAATACTTGACCCATCAGTAACCCGAAACCAAACCGGTCTCGACCTGATCAAGCATATTGACCTGGTATATCCCGACTCATAGGTAAACCGATCCGAAACTGAACCGACCTATTGTAGTTATTGACCCGATTAACCTGACCCGTAAGTGACCCAACCCGAACCCGACTCGACCTGAATAAGCAACTTGACCCGACCAAACCCGAGCCCGACATGACCCTAACTGCCTGAACCCGACCCGTAACCGACCTGATTGACCCGATTGACACCTCTATATGGTATCCATTTACTTTTTAGAAATATATGTGGTATCGCTAATTTTTATCATTGGCCATTATCGTAACCTTAAACTTTTATTTCGTCAATATTTGTGTTAGTAGTGTGCCGTTAAGTAATGTCCTAAACTCCTATGAATCGCTTTTCTACTAACAATACCGATTAATTATCAACCACATAACCTCCTTTTTATCGCACCACCATTCACGATATTGCACTCTCATTGCACCACCACCCATAATGTTGCACCACCATCTCACTTGTGATACAACTTCGCCTAGCCTTTTTCATACCATCATCCTCGCCAATAACCAACTCTAATTGAGACACCAATTCCACACCCACATCATCTCCCCTTAAGTTATGTGTTTCTCAGATGTAGACAATAGTGTAAACAAAGAGTACAAAGTGGGGGCGGTAAGTAGTAAGGGCAGAAGAAAATTGGATGGCGGTTGGGTTATGGTGGATATAGGTGGGGTTATGGTGTTTGATGTGAAAGAAGTGGGCATAATGTTAGGTTAGTTATAAGATATTAGTACTAGAGATTAATTATGTGATTAAATCTAATAAAAAGTTATATATGGAGTCATGTCATCAATTAACGGAAAAATTTGACAGAATAGAAGTTCAAGGGTACTATGTAGAAATCCCAAAAATACAATGATATCAAGTAGAAAAATCTCAAAACACTATTAAGTTGTAATCTTTTGTATTTAACTTCAGTTTATATAAGTTTAATTCATTTCAGTTCAGTTTAGCTCAACATTATTATTATTATTACTATTTTTATATTATTTACTTATAATCCCTTTTATTCACAATGATCTTCCCCTTTCATATTGGCACAACGATTTGAATATGGACCACAAAAACACATTACCCCACATACAATTAAATTCGTACCACACAAAAGTACAAAAGATCCAAAATAAGGAAAGAGGGAAGATAACTTGAATAACCGATTTTGGAAATAAGGAAGAATGGAAGATCATTGTGAATAGAAGGGAGTATTATTTATTTTATTTATTTATTAATTAATTATTATTATTAATATTATTTCTATCATTATTATTATTGTTGTTGTTGTTGTTATAATAATAATAATAAATTTATTATTATCTTAATAGTATTTTATTGTGATTATATTATTATTATATTTATATTTAAAATTAAAATTATTATATTCATAATATTATTAGTATTATTATTTTAAACGTTATAATTCTTATCATTCATCCTTAAAGGGGCAAAAGAAAAGAATACAAGTCTTTACAAAGAATACCACTTAAGCCTCTTCAGACAAGAAGCCAATCAAGTATTGAGACTTTCCCTAATTCTAGTGTTCATAGTAGAACAACGATACAAAAGAGACACACTAATGGTAGTTTTAATGTTATTCAAAGCCTTCTCAACTGAGGATTCAGACCCTGCAAATATTCTTCGATTCCGTTCAGCCCAGATCCCATAAACCACTCCCACCATACAACAGACATACCAAGCATGTTTCCAATGCTTCTTTATCCCTCTGCTCTTGCACCATTTGAGCTGTGCGTGGCCATAGATATGCATCCAATGTAGTAGCCCCTGCCATATAGTTTGAGAGTAGTGGCATTGAAAAAACAAATGTGTGTGGGTTTCATTCGCATTTCTACAAAGACTACATCTATTAACAATTATCAGTCTTCTATGTTGAAGCGTATCTATTGTGGCCAGCTTCTTCTGCACAGCTAAGGAAGTGATTATGGCATGTTTAGGCTCAAGAGCTTTACCAAATACTGTCTTTAGGATAGGATTTTGCACAAACTTAGGCTTGATCCAGTGATAGGCAGACTGGACATTGTATTTCCCTCCTGCACACCGGCTTTGCAGCAGTACATGTGCATCCTGAATTGTTCTAGTGTTCTGCATCAGTTCATTCTTAACAGCAATAATGCCCTGCATACTCTCATAAAATTGGTCCCTAGGATAAGCATCCCAAATAGTGTCATGCTTAAGATTGTAAGTCTTAACTCATCTACTCCAGATGCCAGCACGAGGTGAGTCCAAAACCCAAACCCATTTGGAAAGATGTGCTTTATTCTAAGAGAGAAGTTCCTTGATCCCTATCCCACCTTCCTCCCTAGGGGAACAAAAGCTTTTCCAGCTTTTAAGCACCAACTTTCTTCTGTTATCCTCAATACCCCAAAAGAAGTTCTTACTCATCTTATTAATAAGATTTATAACACTCCTAGGCAAGGGACCACCATCACACCATAAATTTTCCAGCCCAAAAATAATAGAGTTTAAAAGCTAAACTTTTCCTGCATAAGAAAGGAGCTTTGAGGACCAGTGCTGAATGGCAGCCTGTATTTTAGTAATGAGACCCCCATACTTGTGAACAGTATTCCTAGAAAAGTTCAAATGCAGTCCCAAATAACTGAAAGGGAAGCCCCCCCTCTAAAAACTTTGTGGCTTGCAACATTTGGTTTTTAACCTCACCTTGAACCCCTCCAAAGTAAATTTCAGTTTTATCAGTGTTAGCATGAAGACCAGTCCAACTAGCAAAGGAATTCAGAGTATCTAAAACAACCTTAACAAAAGGGACATCTCCTCTAGTGAAGATCATTAAGTCATCAGCAAATATAAGATGAGTCAAGCCAATTTTAGAGCACTTAGGATGGTAAGAAACATAAGGTTGAGTATGGATCTCCATTAAGTGCTTAGAGAGGATCTCTATACTTAAAACAAATAAGTATGGAGAGAGAGGATCCCCCTGCCTAATGCCACTTTCACCTTTAAAAAAACCATGGGAAGCTCCATTAAGCTTAAGAGAAAACCAGGAGCTAGAAATACATCCCATGATCCATTTTATGAAAATAGGAGGGAATTTATAAGTATGAAGCATATTCTCAATGAACTCCCATTGTAAAGAATCAAAGGCCTTTCTTATATCTACTTTTATAAGGCATTTAGGGGACAAGTGTTTCCTGCTATATCCCTTGACCAAGGATTGGGATAGCATAATATTCTCATGAATATTCCTCCCTTTAACAAAAGCAGTCTGCTCAGGCCCTATGATATTAGGAAGAATTAGTTGAAACCTATTAGAGAGGATCTTACTAATAGTCTTAGAAAAGGTAAAACAGCAAGAAATGGGCCTAAAATCTAAGACAGAAGAGTTTATCTTCTTTTTAGGAATAAGGGTGATCAGAGTAGCATTAGCTTGCTTACCAAGTCTCCTAGAGGAGAAGAAAGAATGTACAGCTCTGCAGAAATCATCTCCTACAATGTGCCAGCTATGCTTGAAAAAGGCAGAAGATAACCCATCAGGGCATGGGCTCTTATCCGGTGAGTCAATATCAAACAAAGTAGCTCTCATTTCCTCCTTTGAAATAGGCTTGACCAAGTTAGCAGAGTCAGAATCAGTGACACAAGTGCTCTTTTGGATAAAATCAGTGTCCATAGGAGAAACATGAACCCTGGTTCTCAGCAGATTTTGATAGTACTCAACAAACCCATCAACTACATCTTGCAAACCAACTCTATCTTGCCCATGCATATCCTTGATATGTCAAATAATTTGTTGATATTTTCTCTCCTGAATTTTGGCATAGAAGAATTTGGATTTTTCAATATTTTTTGAACTTAAAGTATTGCTGCAAGAGATCCCTTTCCCGGTTAATAAGAATATCAGAAAGAGGGTGAACTTGCAAATCCTTCTGACATTCCTGAAGTTCTTTCTTGCAGACAGTCACTCTTTTATTGATACTATTATAGCTATCTCCATGAAGTTTCCTGAGAACCTTCTTGACATTTTTAAGCTTTTCAAATAATTTGAAAGTATTAGAGCCAGTGACAGGGATATTCCATGCATCCGGAACAAGGTTATCATAGCTGGGGTCCTCCAGCCAACAGTTTAGGAAACTGAAAGTTGGTTTCCTAGCTTGATCCTAAAAAATTGTAACAATAACTGGTGAATAGTCAGACACGCCAGAAGTCAAGAAACTAGCAGAGGTAGCAGGATACTTATTCATCCAAGAGGAATTTCCTATAGCCCTATCCAATTTAGACCAAACTCTAGTACCAGTGTCTTGCTTATTTGTCCAGGTGAGGGCGCACCCTGAACTAAGAAGATCATCAACTTCACATTAATAGAGGCAAGCATTAAAGTCCAGGATATCAGCTAGCACAGGGGGAGTGTCACTGATTCTTTCTCCAACGTCTCTAACAACAGTACATTAAAATCACCTAATAGGATCCACTTATCAACAAAGGGCTTCAACTGAATAAAATTATTCCAAAGGTTTTCCCTTTCTCTAGCATCATTACTAGCATAGACCATAGTCATAAGAAACTTCTGGCAGGTAGTATGAGGAAAGATCTCACAGTGAATAAATTGAGCATGAAAAACTAGAGGGGTGACAGTAATAGTGGAAGGTTTCCAAATGATCCAAATTCTACCATTATAATGTTGTTCATAGTTGCAGATAGTCCTATAGGCTTGAAGATGTGTTTTAATTATCTTATTAGCCTTATGCTCCTTAATTCTAGTTTCTAGCATACCTATAATATCCAATTTGTGAAGCCACATAAAATTCTTTACATCCTGCAGTTTAAGGGGGTCATTACTACCCCTTATATTCCATGATTTTATTTTTATATCAAGATATTATTATATTATTAAAAATTTATATTAGTATATTATTTTATTTATTATTATTATTATTAATAAATATTAAATTTAACATTACTTTTACTATTAGTAGTACTAGTACTAGTATTAGTATTTTATGTTATATTATAATATATTATAATTAATATATTATTATATTTAATTTATCCATGTTAATGTGAATATTATAATATTATAATTATACTATTTCATACTAATATATTATTATTAGTTTTATTATTATAACCATATTTATTATCATTTTTATTAATATTATTAATATTATTGTAATTAAGTGTTTTATTTTTATAAGTTCGGTTCAATTCCATTCAATTCAGGTCATTCAGTTCAGTTTAGATTAGCTCAGCTCAGCTAATTTCAATCCAGTTCAACCAGTTTTAGTCCAAAAGAACATGGCTAAATCCTCTCATGATTAGTATTATTGACTAAAGTGTTGGAGTAGGTGTCCTCCACAATAGTGCGCCACATAATAAATCTCATTAAGGAATATAATTGGGATATTTATTGACTATATATTTATGATTAGTCAGTTGATTAACGTAAATCAATAACGGTTGGGTGACTAGAGTTTGACGTTATTGTCGTATGACGGCGATGATCAACTGATTCCTTTCGGTCACACCTATAGGATAAAACCCAAATAGTAACTAATTATTTGTATATGATACCATTGATTAGTCCATTACATATATTTGATATGTACGAGAGTTAATTATTAGAAAATGAGTTAGGAACTCAAATTCAAATAAGTTTACTTTTCAATTATGTAATAATTGACTAATAAATTTATATCTTATTTTAATATGATTAAATAAGATCTAACTTAGTAATAAATCGTTAAAGTACTAAATTAGTTGAGGTTTTGAGATAGAGGTAATTAGTTAATTATATTTACAAGGAGTTGTAAAATAAATCAACTAAGCATTGTAGAACCCATTATATATTGATATAATGATAAAATATCACTTAAATGTTAAGTACATATTGTTTATTAATTTGTGTCATATAATTGTTATATGATCAAATTAACACTTAATTATATAAGATAATTAAACATATGATTAATAAGTATTTGTGGGACAAATATCAAATATAAAAAAGGACCATTTTGAGCCAAATATGGCCGGTCATGGTAGTAGTAGTAGTGTTGATAATTGTTCTTGTTTATGCAAACAAGCAACCTTATGATAGTGACATATCATGCATTCCAAAATCATTACAAACACTACTATACTCTACTACATTGCATGTGAATAAAATAACAAAATAAGAGGCCATTTGGGACATACATGGTCCGGCCAAAATGGCTATAAAATGGACAATAGTTGTTCATTTTTACTTACTTGATTTTGTGCTTAATTCACATATCTCTCTAAAATTCATCTTCTCATTAAAACTCTCACAATACTAATATTTGTTAAGTATTACTAGAATAGTAATATATACTAATATTAGTAGTATAATATCTATCTTATTATCTAGTTAATAATAAGGTTAAATTATTTGGGTAAATCTTGGGTGCAACTTGAAGGAGGTCTTCTTATTTGAAGATTGTTGGAGGATCATTTCCTACATTAGCTCAAGAACAACAAGAAAGAGTTCTTATTGTGCCCAATTATTTCCATTATCAATGTGAGGAAATTTCATCTTTTATATAATGTCTTTATATTTGCATGCATGTTACATAGATCATTAAACACTAAATTAACAAGTAATTTAGTAACTAATTAGAGAAGTCTAATTAAGGTCTATGGACTTTCATAAAGCTACCATTTATTGTAAATGGACAAACTTTAAATTTCTCTTCTTATAGTAACTAGTGTATATTTTGAATCCATTATCTTTCTTTAATCATAATTTTCATCATATTAAATTATTGTTTTCTTTCTTCTTTTATTCTCGAAATTGGCAATTTTCCTCTTTAAGTTTGTTCATTAGTGAAATTAAGCTCAGCTGAAAGCTAAATTTTAAACTTATCAGAAGACAATGAGATAATCTTAACACTAGAGAGTGAAAAAAAAAACGAGAAAGTAGCCGTTTTTTAGGGATTAGGATTTTGTACCCGTAATTACGATGAGATCACGCCTAAAATTCAAAAATTCCAATAAATTAATTCCTAGAAATAAAAGTAAAGAGCATGATGGTATTCTAAACTATATCTCGAAGGACATATATCCTGCTTGTTCAGATTGACTTAGAGAGAAGAATATTAATGCCTTTACTGGCCTGGTCTTGCTCCGTTGGATTTAAAAGAGATTACTGATGAAGTGATAAAGGAGGGTGTTGAAGAGAGATATGTGAATCCTGAAGAACTGACCAAAGACTCCTAGACATTATATAGGAAGAACCAAAAGGTTTGATTCAGTTCACGAAGGATGACGTAAAGGCGGAACTTGGATATCGGAAGAACATGGCGTATTGTTTCATCCTTAGTGCTAACCCTCCCTAGGAGGTTGTTGAAGGCTTTATCATAAGTATTCAAGTAAAACAAAATGAGGTAGATAGGCTTCATTTCTTCCTAATGGAGTTTTCATGGTTCGTTTTAAAATAAGTAAAGGAAAAGAGGTTGTGCTAAAATAAGGTCGTTTTTTATTTGACAATACATCATTAATTGTTAAAACGTGGGAATAAATGTTGAGTTGATTAAACATGATATTAAGTGTTTTCCAGTTTGGATTAGATTTCTTAAATTATCTCTAAAATTTTGGGCTGATCTTATTATGTGTGATATTGCTACTTCTGATAAACTCATATTGGATATGCTAGAGTTATGGTTAAGGTTTTAAGTAGTCAAAAACATCATGACTTTGTCAAGTTTTTGCATGAACATGGCAATATTATCTTTGTAGCAGTTGAATTGAATGAAAACCAGTTGTGTGTGCTATGTATAAGGGTTTTGGTCACAGTAAGAATTATTGTAAGAAAAACAAGGAGGCAAATATAGGCGAACAACATAAACGTATTGTGGTCAAGGAAGTGTGGAAGCCTAAACATAATGGAGTCAGGAATATATAACATCTGGGTGTAGTGACTACTATAGTTAAAATTATTACTACCGGTCCTGCCTCAAGTAAACGAGTTCCTTAATAAATATTGTCGAAGGCTTTTATAGTTTGGTATAAATATGGTACATATTCTATAAGCCAAACTCATGCTAAACCTGTTATCATATTGAATAGACAATAAATTTGATGGGATTTTAGTTCCTAAAAATTTGGACAACACTCATTACTTGAGGTGCTTAATGATGGTTATTTGACTCCCAAAGAAGAAATTGGGACTAGTGGCAGTGTTACTCACTAGGTGGTGTGGAATGAATAACCTTAAGTTAGTTTCAGAATGTAAGGGCACTAAATAAACCTGTAAACAAAGGCGTGCTAAAGGGTTTGGTGAGTCCATTTTATATATAGTTTAACTCCCTAGTTTAACTCAGTTTATTTGATTATTATACTTTGTTTAGTATATTAGTGAGCTAATTACGTGTTCTAGGTGTATTGCTTGTGTTTGTTACATTTTGTAGAAATCTAAGCATTTAAAGGCTTTTTCCTAGCACATTAGCAAGCATCAAAGTTCACTAAGCTAAAACAGAAGCAAGATGGACCATGGAAGGATACTATGTGAAATGACAAGCCAAACCATGAGATTCGTAAAATGGTTTGGTGTACAAATGATAAACCAAAATGAAGTCCAACTTAAGGAGTCCACAACTCAACATAGGGATGCTCTTTGGATGCTCATGGGATGCCAAACTAAGCAATTAACCGGAGAATTAAGGAGCTTAAAGGCGTATCATAGGATTCCTCAAGCATTTAATTGAGTCATTAAGCAAATGTTCCTAGATTAGTGAAACCCCGATCGGGGTTTCCATTTCCCGTTCGGGGTTTGGGTTCTGTGGAATGTTTCCGTTTCAAGTCCCTCTCCCTATATTAAGGAGAGGGACTTCGACACTTAGTATGATCTTGTAAAACATTCTACACTCTAAAAACACTCTGTTACACAATATCATTAGTCATTAGATTAGGTTTAGATTAGTTTAGTTTCCATTAGTTGTTACAAATAATTCCTTTAAGTATATCAATTTATATTACAAGTTCATTTGCAAGTTATTTGGTTCCATTGTGTTCTCCAATTCCAAGTTTTATTTCCTTTGTTGAGGTAATTCTATTTCTTGTATTGTTTTGTTATTTCCTTTGTCACTTCCATTATTAGTTAGTTATAATGTTTGCTTTATCATTTGTTATTAGATTAGTTATCATTATGCAAGAGTAGTTACTTTGTTTAGGGAATTAGGGAAGGCATGCATAAATAATATTTGCAATTGTTGAAATGCGATGTTATGACATCAACGTGTGACTCATGCCAAAGTCGAGTTTCGATTTTGTTGCGCGCATTACGATGCGTCGGAATTAGTTAAATGACGTTCGAGTAAAAACCGTAAAAGTTATTCTTTAAATTCCGAATAAATTCAAAATAATTATATTAAATTATGATAAATCCTAATAAATCTTAATAAAAATAAATCAAAAATATATTTTTTTAAATAAAATTTCGGTCTTTTCAAACCATCGCGAGTCGGGAAAAGTCAACGAAAGTCAAAGTCGACTTAAAAGTCGAGAAAAGTCAAAAATGACTTAGAAGTCAAGAAAAGTTTATGAGACTTAAAAGTCAAGAAAAGTTTATGACGATTTAAAAAGTCAAGAAAAAGTCAAAGACGACTTAAAAGTCAAGAAAAGTCAAGATGACTAAAAACGGTCTTTTCATGAAATCTCTCAAAAATTCCAAATACGAACGCGGAATTTCAAAATACGACTCCGAACAAAACTTCCTATTTTAAAACTTAAGTTCTACCGAAAAAGTGTTAGTAAATATTTTTACTAGAAAAATTGGGTACTTTTCGGGTTGTTACATCGGATCTTGGTCGGATATAATCTCCTTGGGAACACCATGGTATCTAACAATCTCATCAACATAGGCTTTCGCTAGTCGATCTAAACTCCAAGTCTCTTTGATCGGAATGAATCTAGCACACTTGGTCAAACGATCAACAACAACCCTAACGGCGTCTTTACTTCCAACGGTCCTTGGCAAAGCCATGACAAAATCCATAGAAATAGATTCACACTTCCATAATGGAATATCCAAAGGTTGTAGGAATCCACCGGGCCTCTTTTGTTCAATCTTCACTTGTTGGCAAGTAAGACATCTTCCAACATAAGACACAACAACGCCCTTCAAATTCGGCCACCAACAATTAGATAAAGACGGATAAATTGAAAAGCGAGAAAGACGGTAATTTTATTACCAATTAAGATAGAGGACGATGAGAGGGAAAGAATAAGACGAACTTGGTGAGGAAGAAGAAGATTGAATGTGAGGGTGAGTTAGGGTTAAGGGAGTATATGAAGGAGTAAGTGGAAATCATATGGGAAAAGCCCAAAAACGTCTTAAGACGTAATATACTCGAAATCTCGCGTAAAATCCAAATACGAACTCGGAAATTCTAAACTAGACACAGGAAATTTAATTCTAAACTAAAACTAAATTTCGCTGAAAAGTATCCGTATAATATTTTTACTATATAAAAATAGGGTACATTTGCGGGTGTTACAATCACCCCACCTTTTAAAAAGTTTCGACCTAGAAACTTGAGCGAAAGAAAGATACCTTAATCGAATAATCTTGGACATTTAATACGCATAGAAGCTTCCGTTTCCCACGTCTCTTCTTCAACATTAGCACATCTCCACAAGATCTTCACCAAAGGCACCACATTACTTCTCAACTTCTTATCCTTGCGATCTAGGATGCGGATCGACTTCTCTTCAAAGGACAAATTCGGTTCTAGCTCGGGCATTTCAGCTTGAAAGACATGGCTTGGATCACTAACGTACTTTCTCAATTGAGAAACATGGAATACATCATGAACCTTAGCCAAATTCGGGGGCAAGTCCAACTTGTAAGCAACGGCACCAATCATTTTCACAATATCAAAGGGTCCAATATATTTCGGGCTCAATTTACCCTTTACACCAAACCGTTTAACACCCTTCATTGGAGATACTTTCAAGAATACTTTATCACCAACCTCAAATTCTAACGGTCGTCTTCGGACATCGGCATAAGAATTTTGTCGGTCTTGAGCGGCTTTCATTCTATCACGAATGACCTTCATATGATCAATGGTTTCAACAAGAACATCGGGACCCAAGTCACGAACATCACTCATTTGATTCCAACATATAGGACTTCGACATTTTCTTCCATAAAGAGCTTCATAAGGAGCCATCTTGATCGAGGCATGATAACTATTGTTGTAAGAAAACTCCACTAACGGTAGACCCTTTTCCCAACTAGATTGGAAGTCGAGTGCACAAGCCCTAAGCAAGTCTTCTAAAGTCTGAATAGTCCTCTCGGTTTGACCATCGGTAGCGGCATGAAATGCGGTACTCATCAACAATTTACTACCCATGGCTTCTTGTAAAGCCTTCCAAAATCTCGAACAAAACCTCGGATCTTGGTCGGATATAATCTCCTTGGGAACACCATGGTATCTAACAATCTCATCAACATAGGCTTTCGCTAGTCGATCTAAACTCCAAGTCTCTTTGATCGGAATGAATCTAGCACACTTGGTCAAATGATCAACAACAACCCAAACGACATCTTTACTTCCAACGGTCCTTGGCAAAGCCATGACAAAATCCATAGAAATAGATTCCCACTTTCATAGTGGAATATCCAAAGGTTGTAGCAATCCACCGGGCCTCTTGTGTTCGATTTTCACTTGTTGGCAAGTAAGACATCTTCCAACATATGACACAACATCGCCTTTCAAATTCGGCCACCAAAATTGTAACTTCAAATCTTTATACATCTTATCACCTCCGGGGTGAATAGAATAAGGGGAAAGGTGAGCTTCATCAAGAACTCGCTTTCTCAAGTCAAGAGCATTAGGAACAAACAAACGTCCATGGAATCGAAGAACACCTTTGTCATCAAACTTGAAGTCTTTAGCTTTTCCTTCAAGAAGTTTGGCTTGAATAGACTTGTAGGTAGGATCATCAATTTTGCTTTCGCGGATCTCACGGAGGAAAACAGGTTCGGCAGTCATCGCACCAACATAGTCGAATCCACGTTCCACGAATTCTAACTTCAACTTCCGAAACTCAATACAAAGGTCATCGGGTAATACTCGTATAACATTCAATGCATGAGA
This sequence comes from Heliosperma pusillum, assembly GCA_022085475.1. Taxonomy (NCBI): domain Eukaryota; kingdom Viridiplantae; phylum Streptophyta; class Magnoliopsida; order Caryophyllales; family Caryophyllaceae; genus Heliosperma; species Heliosperma pusillum. Next base: position 7,865 of record JAIUZE010012661.1, on the reverse strand, counting down.
AGATTTTCTACTAAGCGCATCGGCAACAACATTTGCCTTCCCTTCATGGTATAACAACTTAAAATCATAATCATTCACCAATTCCAACCATCTTCTTTGTCTCATATTCAACTCCTTTTGAGTAAATATGTACTTCAAACTTTTGCGATCGGTGAATATACGACAATGAACACCAATAAGGTAGTGTCTCCACACTTTCAAAGCATGAACAACGGCGGCCAATTCCAAATCATGAGTAGGATAGTTCACTTCATGAACTCTCAACTGTCTCGAAGCATAAGCCACCACTTTCCTACTTTTCATAAGTACACAACCCAAACCCATCTTGGAAGCATCACAATAGACATCAAAGTCTACACCATCTTCAGGCAAAGTCAACACCGGAGCGGTAGTTAACCTCTTCTTTAACTCTTGAAAAGCGGCTTCACAAGCTTCATTCCATAGGAACTTGGTTTCCTTCTTCAACAATTGGGCCATTGGTCTAGCAAACTTGGAGAAAGCCTTGACAAATCTACGGTAATAACCAGCTAAACCAAGGAAACTTCGGACTTCTCTTACATCGGTCGGACTCTTCCAATCAACAACGGCCTCAATTTTAGAAGGATCCACCATTACACCTTCTTTAGAAATTACATGCCCAAGAAAGGACACCTTAGGTAACCAAAATTCGCACTTGGAGAATTTGGCAAACCACTTCTGACGACGAAGAACACCCAAAATAGTCCTTAGATGAATAGCATGCTGTTCTTCGGTCTTGGAGAAAATAAGAATATCGTCAATGAACACCACCGCACACTTATCAAGGTACTCACTAAAAGTGCGGTTTATTTGGTCCATGAAAATAACAGGAACATTGGTCAATCCAAATGGCATCACCTTGAACTCAAAGTGTAACAACCCGAAAAGTACCCAATTTTTCTAGTAAAATATCTTACGAGTACTTTTCAGCAAAGCTTGAGTTTTAAAATAGAATTTATTGTTACGAGTCGTATTTTGAAATTCCGAGTTCGTATTTTGAATTTTTGAGAGATTCCATGAGAATCCCGTTTTTCAGTCAACTTTGACTTTCGTTGACTTTTTCCCGACTCGCCTTGTAAGTTTGAAGACCGAAATTTTATTTAAAAAAATAATATTTTTAATTTATTTTTATTTAGATTTATTAGAATTTATGATAATTAATAAAATTATTTTGAATTTATTCGGAATTTATAATAAGGTTTTACGGTTTAAACCCGAGCATCATTTAACTATTTCCGAGTCATCTAAAATCCCGAAACAAACCCGAAACCCGACTTTGGCATGAGTCACACGCACATGTCATCCTTTTCCACTCACTTTTGATATTTTCATTATTTTGATTAATCTAATAAGAATATCTTAGATATTTATTACTTTATCGATCCGTCAACGAAAATTACGCAAACCGTTTACAAAACAGACCCGATATCACCATACTCCACACGGCTCTCCTTCCTCTCTTAGAGCTAGATATTTGTCTTTCTTTTGATTACAATAACATAATATCTAATTAATATCTAGATATTTGATTAAACTATTATATAACCTAATAATATCTAATTAATTACCTTAATATAATTATAAAACCCGAGTCAATCCCGTAACAACAATTTCAAAACCCGACTCCATAATTCTTCTATATGTACACGGCCCACTCCACCATTACTCACTAACTACCTTTTCATTTTACAATAAATCAACTTAAGATCTAATTAATACTTTCTTTAATCTTTCTTCGTCGTTCTTCATTTGTTCTTCGTCGTTCTTGAGCAAAATCATCATAAAACCTTCATTTCTTAATTAAATCCGTCCTAACTTATATTTCTAGAATCTCCTCTTCGCTCTCCATCTTCAAGTACGGTTTATTTTCAATTCCGTCAAAATCGGTTTCAACACTTTAATTATGGAAAATCAAGTTTTAATTCTAATAATGTTTTTCTTGTCATTTCTTATAGGGGAAGATTTTGAAGACGAGTTTGGTGACTCGGATATATTAGGGGAAGATTAGAAGACGGGTTTCTTAGTTTATACTTCTTATTTTGGTGCTAATTGATTTTTCTAGCTAAGGTAACGATTCCGAGTTACTCGACGAATATATGTTACATAGCTTTGGTTTTTCTTTAGTTTTGGTTCATCTTTAGTTTTTGTTCATATTATTATGATTTGATGATTTTTAGTTAGTAACATGTTAAGTAGTAGTTATTATGGTGTTTTATGATTTTATAACATGTTGGTTGTTCTTGTTATATTTTTATGATTTCTTCATGATGATGATTGTTGTATGATGGATGGTTAAAGTGGTTGTTAAAATGGGTGTTGATTAATTAAAACATGTTAGAAACAATTGGGTGTTGTTGTAGTGGTGGTGGCCGAAATGGTGGCTGGAAACCGGTCCAAACCAGACCGGTCCAGGCCGGTTCAGACCCGGTCTGGGTTGGTCCATGGTGGGTCCGGGTTTTGGTCTTTGGGTTGTGTCGATGTTTGATTGTTAATTGTTGTTTTGACGGGTTTTAATTATGTTAAAGCATGCGGGAAATAATTAGAAACGGTTTTATTTAAAATTGTCAAAACAGCCAAAACAGGCCCAAATCTGTCCGTGGGCCCATCCAGGCCCATGTGGGGTCCGGCCCAACTCAGTCCGTGGGTCCCACTTTGGGACTTGTGACGGTTTTTGAGTTATCGTCATTTTTATCGTGTTTTGTAATATTTAGCAAGTGAGAAATATTAATAAGTAAAATATTTAATTAAAAAGGGTTTTCATAAAATTATTATTTCTCACATGTTAGAAATTATAAGACGAGATCGTAGTTTATTTTGATATCCTTAAGTCAAGCGGGGTTTTACGTAAGATTTAATAATTCACATGTTAGAAGCTTTATTAAAATAACATGTAATGAATATGTTGATTTTATGTCTATGTGATAAAGACTCTGTTTCTAGCCGGTTTGATCCAACGGGTTTGGTCAAACAAAAATCTAGTCAGCCCCGATTTGACTGATGACCCGTCGCGGGACTCGGGTCGGGGATTTGTCTTCAAGTAAGGTTTTATTTAATTCGGAATTAGCCTTAGTAGATATGAGGCGATATGTTAGTTGATTATGATTTATATGCAATTAGTCACATGTTAGGAAATGGTTTCCGTGACTGTTTAATTATATGGTTGGTATCGTGTTGACTAAGTACCCATAGAGAATTATGAGTATATGGCGTATTGACCATTCTAATTCTAAATGAGTATCTTGGACCATGACATTGATAGGCCTTACCAACTTTAACGAGTATATGTTCACCACTGATAGCGTTTGTGGCACTGGCCTGGGCCTTTTGATACCAAGCCGGGGGCATGGCATCCTAAGAGTTTCCACTTTGGGGAAGGGAGCCAGCTTAAGTACTAGCCATCGCTGTTTAGGGGGTCGCCTAGCAGAGTTTCTCATGTACGGTTATGTAATGAGACAGGGAATGGGTTAGCTGTTGTCGCTAGGTCTGATCAGTCTAGGGCTAGGATGTTTTCCTACCTTGTGGTATAGACTCGAGTTACAGATGACTATTGGCCGTCCTAGGAACTTATGCCTGTTTATAGAAGTATCAGTCTTTCATGTTTGATGATTCTATAAGTCTTAGAAGGTGAGATGCAAGCCGGCTAAGGTTGATAGAGTTTGGATTACCGATTGTTAACTGATTCACATGATTACGTGTTGATTAGGGTTTGAGTGTATCATGGCCATGTTAACGGTAACCTCTGAGCTAGCATACCAGCTTCCCTACCTCGTGTTATAGTTTATTATCGGTTTCACATGATAGCTTTCACATGCTAGGTTATATGTTAGTTATCTGTTCATAACATGAAAAGCATATCATATATGTTAAAGTTTTGTATTTTCCATATACATTGCTTTTATGTTATTCATGTTTAATTAAACTCGACATTTCGTGGCTGGGAGAACTCGGAGTTACTCCCCACTGACTGTGGCTTCCGTGTTTATATTTAATGCGGTTGGCAGGTTTGTGATGCATACATTGGGTACATTGCCGAGCTAGCGAGCGAAGTATTTACCTTGGACCTATATTCGGTTCTTAGATTGTATATTATTATACACTCTTTCATTTCCGTATTTATACGGGAGATATGTCTCCCGTCCTTGTATAATTTTTATGTATAATATAAATTTTCTTTTGTAATGAACCTTTTTATTTCAGACACCTTCATTATGTATTTAAATATTTTTTTCCTTTCCGTAAATTTGAGGGTGTCATAGTTGGTATCAGAGCTATTTTGCTCCCGACGCACGTTTGTGTACCCTTGCATAAATAACGTGACCTTAATAAAATAATAAACCGTGAGATAGAGGGGTAAGATGGGTAGATTAGGATTTATGTTGTAGTCTCTTTGTTCTTGCTAAATGATAAGTACTAATCTGTGTTTTATTTTGCAAAGATGCCTCCGAGGATTGACAACACTATTTTAGCAGCTCTTACCGTTATTATCCAAAACCAGCAAAACCAGCAAAACCACCAGGCAAATCCGATTCCTACTCCTATTCCTGACCGTGAGAGACACGGGAGTTGTACGTGGGTTGCTTCACAGCTATCGAGGAGCCAAGCCAAAACCTACGATGGCGAAGTTGATCCCGTCAAACTTTCTGAGTGGTTACGGGAAATGGAGAAGAATTTTGCTTTGTATGATGTCCTTGAAGAGGATAAGGTCCGTCTTGCTTCTCACTGCTTAGTGAGGGAAGCGGATCAGTGGTGGACTCTTTCTGGTCCTACTGCGAAGTTGGAGCCTAATTTCGGGTGGACTCGTTTCCGGGAACTATTGGAGACGAGGTTTTATCCGGATGAACTAAGGCAACAGAAGTTGAAAGAGTTCATTGATTTTAAACAGGGGTTTCTTTCGGTTCAAGAGTTCACCAGCAAGTTTAATGAGTTGGCTCATTATGCCACTCGACTTATTTCTAGGGAGGAGGACAAAGCTTTCTTTTACTTAGGAAAGCTATCTCCTCAGGTGAAGGGGAAGATTAGTAGGGGTTCTACTTCTTTCGTCTCTATTTCCAATGATGCTTTATGGGCGGAGAGTTCTATTCGGGAGATTGCCGAGGAGGCCCGTACTTCGTTTGTAGCTCCTAATGCCTTTGGCAAGAGACCTCTATATCCTACTTCCCGACCTTCCTTTTCTCCTTCTTTTCCAAACAAGAGGAGGAACTTTCAGAGTGGACAGGCAAATCCGACAAACCGTCCATTTGTCCCGAGCAACAACAACGATCCTAAGTGTCGTACCTGTTTTGCGTGCAAGTTGCCTATGCATCCAGGTGTTGGCTGTTTCAACAAGCCAATTGTATGCTTTACTTGTCTGAAACCGGGACACAAGTCATTTTTATGTCCTGATAGGAAGATGATAGCTTCTACACCAGCTACATCGGGGAGACCGAAGGGTCGAATTTTCGTCATGAGCCGTGCTGAGGCCGATGCTCAACCAGACCTGGTAACTGGTACGTTTCAATTTATGAAATCCGTGTTTAATTTTATTAGATACGGGAGCTTCTTTGTTTCTTCCTCAGCCTCGTTTTCCTTTTTCGCCTTCGCCTCTTTCATCTTATATTAATCTGTAATAATGCTTCCTAATGTTCCTTGTATCATGTTATTTTATCCCTACTCTCTGGAGAGGTAGTCCTTTTAGTTATCGTAAGGGTTAGTAGAGGTGTTTTGAAGGAGTTTCGAATATGATACCTAACCGTCCTATGGAGCTAGTTTCGAGTTTAAATGATTATGGAAAATGGAGAATAAGTTTAGGAAGGAACTATCCTAGTGGTTGTAAAATATAAAAGCTTGAAGTTGCAATAACTTTGGAGGATCGAAATAAGCTTAATAATAGTTGTAGTTGTGGTTAGAAAATTGAGTGATTTTAATGTTACTTGGGAATTTGTTGTCGTTAAAGGTTGGACCCTAACGGGAATCAATACTTTGTGGAATTTGGATTTGATGACACAACTTGAGGAATATAGACATAAGCGAAAACCGATGTATTGAGAGTTTGGAAGAGATAAATAAATTAATTACGGTCACATTGCCCTATGTTTGGCAAACGTGAAGTGAATCGAGTTGTGTGTGACTAATCTCTTTGAGGTTTCGAGATTCAACTTTGGAGGATGAGAGGATTCATTGTAAATAAGTTGAGGTAATGAATTTTTGGAATAAATGGGATTAAAGGATTTCATAGTAAGTCCTTTACTTTGTGGTTGTTAGCGGTTTTGTTTCCTTAATTATAAATATTTTTGATGGTGATTTCCAATAATAGTTTCGATGGACCTTCGAAGATTTTTATTGAATTGGAATAATTGGGAGTTGCTACTCGGTGTGGCATGCTTATGAAATATCTTGGTAGGAATCCGATGATTGAAATGTTGAGGATATATTGCACTCCCTTGAGGACTTAGTTTACTGTAAGTGTATTGTCGAGTGCTATCGACATTAGAATGTTATCGAGGGAAGATAGTATTGGGGTTCATCCTTCGTTTTTCTTTATTCTTTCCTTCTTTCTTTCTTCTTTCTATTCGATTTATTCTTTCGAATATTTCGTTCCTTCTATCAATTGTCATTTCGTATAGATAGGATATTAGAAGCTTTAGTTAGAAGTTTTAGGTATAGATAGTAGTGTTATTACTTTTACTATAGAATTTTTGAAGTAAAAGCTTTTAGAAATGTTTTATGATTTCCAGTATTTTACCGTCAAGGAGTGTTGAGACTCGTTATTGGAGACGTTGTTATTGGAGACGTTCGATAACTAGTTTTCTCATTTATTGATGCGGAAATGTATATTTTTAAGTCTTTGACTTGGGACGTCGATGTTCTTAACGGCCGACGAGAACTTTCCGTTCCATTGATAAGACCCTATATTTTTATTACAAATATATTTTTAACAGTTTTGAAATAGACCTACATATATGTTACTTTCCTTCTTCTAAGTTTCGAGGACGAAACTTTTTAAAAGGAGGGGTGATTGTAACAACCCGAAAAGTACCCGATTTTTCTAGTAAAAATCTTTACTAACACTTTTCAGTAGAACTTAAGTTTTTAAAATAGGAATTTTTGTTCCGAGTCTTATTTTGAAATTCCGCGTTCGTATTTGGAATTTCTGAGAGATTTCATGAAAAGACCGTTTTTAGTCATCTTTGACTTTTCTTGACTTTTTAAGTCGTCGTTGACTTTCCTTGACTTTTTAAAAGTCGTCATTGACTTTTTCTTGACTTTTAAGTCGTCCTAAACTTTTCTTGACTTTTAAGTCATCTTCGACTTTTCTCGACTTTTCAGTCAACTTTGACTTCCGTTGACTATTTCCCGACTCGTCTCATAAGTTTGAGGACCGAAATTTTATTTAAAAAAATAATATTTTTGATTTATTTTTATTTAGATTTATTAAGATTTATCATAATTTAATATAATTATTTTGAATTTGTTCGGAATTTAAAGAATAACGTTTACGGTTTTAACCGAACGTCATTTAACTATTCCCTACTCATCGTAAAGCGCGAAACAAAATCGAAACTCGACTTTGGCATGAGTCACACGCGCGTGTCATCGCTTTCCACTCACCATTAGATATTTTATTTATTTTGATTAAACTAATCAAAATATCTAGATATTTATTAACTTTATCGATCATTTAACGAAAATTACGCAAATCGTTTACAAAACTGATCCGATAGTCACCATATCACACGGCTCCTTTGCTCTCTAATAGGGCTTGATATTTTCATTATTTTTCATTACAATATCATAATATCTTGATATTTAGTGTAATTAACTTTATCGTTAATTATATTTAATCGTTTACCGTAAAATACTTATTAAAC
>JAIUZE010012660.1:0-10111 GCA_022085475.1 Heliosperma pusillum | reverse complement strand
CATCACTAGCTCGATCGAGGGCAAAGAAGAACAGTTTTACTCGATCGAGTAAACAATAGCTCGATCGAGCAAGATCTAGAGCATAAGGGCTCGATCGAGCAAGATCTAGAGCATAAGGGCTCGATCGAGTAAACAATAGCTCGATCGAGCTAAATCAAAAAACATAAGGCTCGATCGAGTAAAACATTAGCTCGATCGAGCAGAATAAAAAAAACACAAGGCTCGATCGAGTAAAACATTAGCTCGATCGAGCAACATTATTAATAAACCATCTCGATCGAGTGAAGCATTAGCTCGATCGAGTATGGTATAGATCATACGACATTCATACGCAACAATAATCATAATAAACCATACAAATCGAATTAGGGCAGCACAAATCATCATCATAAATCATATAATAATCATCATAAATCATACATAACGAAATAATTCGATTAGGGCAGCGCAAATCATCATCATAAATCATATAAAACGAAATAATTCGATTAGGGCAGCGGAAACGATCATGATATAAGGATACGATATCAATCATAAGGGTATACAATCAATTATGAATGAATATTATAACATCATGATTAAAGCATTAAGTTCATTCATAAAAACATAATCAAAACCTTAATCAGAATTATAACTTTAATCACAATCCTGCTCTGATACCACATGTAAACATAAACTATAGGATATTGTTTAAAACAATAATTACTGAAAGGTACTTACGTGATGTAGCCATTAGATCTGATAATAAAATCACTTGAGAAAGATAAAAGATGAACCCTTATTGTTTTGCCTTCTCCTGCCTTCCTTATTCTCTAATTCACTTTCTTAATGTGTGTTTCTTAATATGAATGAATTAGGTTAAAGCACAAACAAGTGTGCTTATATAGAGAGGTGGCAGGAGGCGCTTAATAGAATAAGTGGGTCTGATATGTTAATGGCCTGTAAACATTAACCGTAATCCATTTAAACTAGGACTCCTATTAAAAACCCGGAACAATATATTTTAACCGTTATTTAATTAAGGTGACTGATATCAGTAATTATGTCCACATAATAGAGAATTAAATAATAATTCTTACAGTACCACCCAAAATAAGCAAGTCTGCCTAAAACAATACGCCTTAAGATTAAAACGTATCACATACATACCAAATTATCGTACTTATTTTCTAGAAAATAACAAAGGTTTTGTCCTATGCTTCCTAACTAAATACGGATAATGCAAAAATTTCTATTTTCCTCCAAACTCATATCTAGTCATAGTGTACCAAATAGTACTGTTTTTTTCCTCCAAACTCTATTCCAAATTAATTGTCTAATTTTTATCATGCAAAAATTTGTGAACTATTCTTTTAAATACCACTTACGTAAAATGACTTTGTCCCTATTCTTCCTAACTAAAGGAGTAGAATAGTACTCTGTAATTCTAACTTTATTCGTAAATCTGTCTAAAATTAAAAGTAATATGGAGTACAATAAAAGTGAAATTAAATCGTATTTATTACTTTCACCTTGTATTATTAGTGCAACTCTTAAAGAATTTAATGGTATATCGGTTAATTGTTTTGTTTCAGGTAGGTACTGAAAATCACTATTACAGAACTTCAATTTTCATAAAAGTATAGTTCCTTTATTCAATCACATACTATTATTTAAAACAGATGTAAATGTCACTTTAGAAAAATTTAGCACAATTAAGTCTAAATATAGATGGTCTTATTGAAATAATTTGGATATTATCCATAATTTTATACTAGCTTCATTTCACTTTTATCATGTTAATTTCCTTTTTTGGAAAAACTTAGTTTGGAGAAGAGCCAAGCAAGGAGGACAAAGCGTAAATATGATAGAATTACTACACTATTCCTTTAATTAAGAAAAAGAGGGCAAATCTCATTTTAATTAATTAGACCTGACAAACAGATCAAGTTGTGTCGATTTCATGTTCATGTCATATGTTAAACAAATCATGAATCCTCATCCCAAACCAATTAAGTTTCATGTCGGCCCACTTACATAAACGGGTCATTAAGCCTTTACCCTAACCTGTTAATTTCGTGTCAGATTCGCATCGTGTTTTCGTGTTATGTCAATATTTTGAAAGTGTTAATATATTTATTTAATGGTGGATCAATAAATATTAGGATTAGTTTAGTAAACATGTCATTCGTGTCAGGTTCGTGTTTTAAGAGCTCAACCCAAACCTGGCCCAACTAAATCTGGTGTCGTGTTCATTTTGACCCACTTACAAATTTGGTCACTAAACCTCAACCCAAAACCGTTAACTTCGTATTGGGTTTTTGGGTCGTGTCATTATTTGCCGGCTCTAATTTAATAGAGTGTGTGGTAAATAGATCGAAAATAAGGGATAATAGTTATAGTTTAATAATTTTTCATTCTAAACTAGTTATAAACCCATGCAATATTTGCACGGTTCCGTTTTTAATTTTTTTGATATAATTACATACTGATTTTCTTTTACAATATATGTTAATTTTCACCAACATTTAAAAAACTGTGCTTTAATATTGAAAGATTTGAAGATTATTGTTGTTGAGATATCGATTATCGTATACATAAAATAAGTCATTGAGATTATTTGTTTTTTCGATTTTTACATGATTTTAATTTGACTAATTTTTTAAATTATTACAACCTATGACGGAGCATATCAATGTTTATACTTTTTCGAATATTCATTGTTTTTCATCTGTTTCACACTTACTGATTTATTTTTAAGCAATTTAATTAACATATTTATATGTTGAATTTATAATGACTTTTTTGTGTCAAATTGGTTTGTATATTAAATTCTATTCCCCCCCCCCCCTTTTTTTAATTCTTCTTCGGTATAAATTGAAGTTTAAAATTAGTTTTAGCCAAGTTCTAATTATCTACATTGTTTTTTTCTTATTAGTTTTGGTATTCTTATATATTAATTGCTGATTTTCGATTTTTTTTAATTTGAAGTGATTTACTTTTATTTAATGGAAAAAATAAGACTATAAACTTAAATTATTTTCATTTTATATACAAAAAAATCAGATTGTATAAACCAGATTGTATAAAAATCAAAATCAGGCTCTATAATGTAAAGTTTAAATGATGAAATGAAATTGCGGTTGTCATTTTATAGCTGAAAGAAATGATAGAAATAAAAGTGGGTCTTCCCTCCAAAAATAAAAAAATTTAAGGTGGACATGTCTCTTTATATTGAGGAGCCAATCAAAAGTATTAAAAAAACTTTACTTTTACATATAGAAGATTTAAAAAAAGGGACAATAAAATGGGATACATTTTAGATAACACAAATTCTTATTTCAGACGGAGGTATCCGTCTTAAGCTTAAGACGGATACCATATTCTCTCACAAAATACCCATCAAGGGTGAGTGGAGAGCACATAGGGGGAGCCCACCTTGTCCCCTCTACCCATTTCCTCTCACAAAATACCCGTTGTAAGCTCACACGTTCTTCTTAAACAAGGACATACTGTTAGATAAACAAGTGAAGAATAAAAAGGCCCGGATTGAAAACACGACGACGTTGTAGTAAACATCGACGACGTTTTTCATAAAAAAGACGATACTTGCCCTTTTCCTTTATCTCTCTAAACACATTCTCTCCCAAATTCATCAAAACCCACTAAATTAAAACACTCATCCTCTCCCACCAAGGCCACCGCCAGCCCACCGCCACCACTGCCACCACTGCCGCCGTCCCGCCCCCTGCCGGCCCCCCTTGCCGTCTTCCCGCCGCACGACCGCCGTCCACCGGTATGTATTTCTTCTCTTTTTTTTTTTTTTTTTGTAGATCTACTTATATTGTTCTTGTATTTGTGTTTACTATGTTTAAATTTGTTTGTTGTTAGTTTTTGTATTAATTAAAGTTGTAGTTATTTGGTTGTTGTTGTAATTAGTTGTTGTAATTTGTTTTGTCTTAGTTTTTAATTATTTCATAATATGTTTGTTTTTGTTCTTGTTAGATTTGTTGTAAAATCAATTTGTTAATAATTTGTTGTTAGTAATTTGTTGTTAGTAATTTGTTGTTAGTAATTTGTTGTTTGTAAGTTGTTGTTAGTAATTTGTATGAGAAATATGTATAAAGATAGAATTAATCGGTTTTATTTTCGAGTTTTTCATCCCGATATGATGAAATTTGGAGGAAAAAAAATTTTCCCCCATGGTTGGACAACCAAATCACACGTCCAACCATGGGGGAAAAAAATTTTTCCCCATTCTCCACCATGGTGGGACGTGTGGTTTGGTTGTCCTACCATGGTGGGATTAAATTTCTGGATCCACCATGGCTGGACAACCAGATCCAACGTCCCACCATGGTGGAAATTCCAGAAATTTCATCCCACCATGGTGGGACGTGTGATCTAGTTGTCCAGCCATGGTGGGATTTCCAGAATTTAAATCCTACCATGGTTTGAACTTTTTGATTAAAAGTCCGTCCATGGTTAACCCAAATTTTTTTTTTTAGTTTGTTAATTAAGTTGATTAATTTAATTATTTCGATGCTAATATGTTTTTGGAATATTATTAACGCTTATTTGCATGTTTTCATTGTGTAAATGCAGATGGGTGATCGAGGAAAGAGCGTTATGGTTCCCGAAGATCGTACGGTGAACCGTAGAGTCACGGCTTCAAAGCGTCGTATTGTTTTTCGGTGTAATAGATCTAATCCCGTTAGTAGCGGTATTTCTGACATGGAGAGGTCGGAGGAGGTAGGAGGTAGTGTTCCTCAGATTGTTCATGGTCACGAGGAAGCGGAAGATGATATTGTTGACGAGGGTTTGGTGGACACCGAGTCTGAGGGCGAGGAGGATATTGTTCAGCGGTCCGTACCTTTATCGAGATTGGAGGTACCGTTGTCTCAGAGGTTAGCTCGGGACTCCTTTGGTCGCTAGTCTAGGTTGGATGATGGTTCGCAGAGGGAGCCGCGGAAGAAGCCGCGCAGCGATAGTGATTGGCTCCTTAGAGACCCAGTTTCTGGTGGGCCCCGTAACATAGCGGTGTTACGCAGTTTTGGGGGGCATGTGGCATATAGTAGTTGGATTGAGACCGAGGAGGCTAGGTCCTTTATTAAGTGTTACGAGAGGCTGAGTTATGTGGATGGGTTAGGGAGCATGGAGGTGCCGGTTGATGTTGTTAGGAAGTTTCAGCTGACTGGGTTGACTAGGTTGACGATGTGCTGCACGACAGCTTTGGATGAGAACCTTCTTAGTGCTTTCATAGAGAGGTGGCAGCCGGATACCAACACTTTTCATATGCCTTTCGGGGAGATCACTATTACTCTTCACGATGTGGAGGAGATTCTTGGGATCCGGCCTACTGGTACGAGGGTGTTTGTTAGAGGTACCTCCGTTGCCGGTTCTTCGAGGGAGGAGGCGGGGTTGAAGAGGGCCGTGGCAGGTTTTTTTGGCAAACCTCCCGGAGAGGTGGCACCACCGTTATATAAGGGTGGTGGCTTGTTGGTGTCAGCTTTGAGGGCTCATATCAAGGAAGGGACTGAGCAGGACTCCCTACGTGCTTATTTGATATTGTTGTTGGGACAGACTTTGTTTGTGGACAAGTATGGTGATAGGGTGTCAGCTCAGTTGTTACCCTTACTTGATGATCTGGAGCAGGTTGGAGAGTATGCTTGGGGTGCCGCTTGTTTGGCATATCTGTACCGGCAGCTAGGCATGGCATCGCGACGGGAGGCTCGCGGTGTTAGTGGGTGGCTGCCCTTATTGCAGGCATGGATTTACGAGTACTTCCCCCAGTGTCGGCCACACGGGGGAGATTATTTGGAGGGCAGGCCACGGGTGGATGCTTGGAGGCACGTTCCTCGGTGTAAGGGCGACATTGACCATTTTCAGATGTGGCGTGTTAGGTTGGACGGGTTTACCAGGGAGCAGGTTAGATGGACGCCTTATTGGACGCGTATGCCGAGTTCTGCGAGATATTCTCGCTATTCCGGCTATATTCGATATCAGTCCATTGTTGAGCCGTACCAGCCTGATCGTTGTATGCGCCAGTTTGGGTACATTCAGACTATCCCGATGCCTATGCATATCCCATGTACCGAGTACCGTCCAGCAAAGAACGGTTATAATGTGGAGTTTGGTCGGGAGCGCGATACGATGTGGGGCCACGAGACTTCCTTGGTGAACTTCAAGAGTCGGTCTCGACGAGCTACGATGCCTTTCGAGGTATCTCGAGACTATGAGAGATGGTACGATGATATTTCTCACCGATTCTATTTTCCACCATCGGACCGTCTTCATTTTATGCGTCCACCTTTCCACGCTGAGCCAGAGGTAGCCATTGCACTTAGTAGGCAGTTCTCAGAAGTCTATCGTTTACCTACTCCGGAGATGCAGCAGCAGCAGTTGGATATTTTGTTTAGTCAGATGAGCATGTACTACGATACCCATGATCAGGGTAACTAGTACCGGATATTTATGTATTGTATTTGTTTTCTTCGGTTTTTATGTAGTATTGACTTAACTTTTATTTAATTAGTTATTTGTTTTTATTGGTTTGTTGATTTATTTACTTTTATTTATATTATTGTTGTATTTGCCACAACATGAAAACCCTAAAATTTTGTCTATTTAAACCCTTTACCCAACAATTTATTTCCACACAACTCACTATCTTCTCTCTACTCTTAAAATATATTACTCCTCTTATACTACACTTTAATCATGGTGATGACTAACATTCAATTAGTGAAATATTATCAAAATAAAATTAACGAGATAGTTAACGAGTTTCCCTTACTATTCGACCGCCTTATGATTGTTTTGAATAATCATGTACTTAATAATTTCATTAGTCGTCACAATCCTCCCCTATCTTCGCTTCAACTAATGCATGGACCTATTTACGGTCTGAACAACCCTTCCATTCACCCTAGGAACGTAACAGAAGGTATGGTTACTTTTAATCCATTGTCTAATTTTTCCTTTCAAAAAAATTGCAAAAATTATTATGAAGTTTTGTTTTTGTATTTTCAGAAACTGTCATCTTGAAGCGATGTGAGTGGGAGAAAGTGAAGTTGGAGATAGTTGAACTGTTTAAGAGGTGTTTGACAGTTATCCCATATAGGACCTTACACTCTCTATGTGAAGGGGACGGCCGGATGTTCGTGGGGCCATTCAGAGTCTTAAAACCTTTGAAATGTATGTAACTTACATAGAGGAGGAGTTTTATAGGCCTAATGGTTCTTCTAATGGTTCTTCTTCCGAAGGATATTCAACTGATTAAGTGTTAATGAAATGTATTTAACGATGATTAATTGTTGGTTCTGCAAAAAATCGTTGTAATATTTATCAGTTTTTAATTAATGAATAAAGTTGTCAGTTGAGTTGTCACATCATGATCAGAACTTTATTAAAGTCGTCAGTTGAGTTGTCACATCATGCTCAGAACTTTATTAAAGTCGTCAGTTTAGTTGTCACATCATGATCAGAACTTTATTAAAGTCGTCAGTTGAGTTGTCACATCATGCTCAGAACTTTATTAAAGTCGTCAGTTTAGTTGTCACATCATGCTCAGAACTTTATTAAAGTCGTCAGTTGAGTTGTCACATCATTTTCGGAACAAATTCCCAGCCTGACCTCTATATAAGGAGCTCACTCCACCATCATTTTTCACAAAACTTACTATCTCATCTACTATCTTCCTAAAACCTCATCTACCATCATGCCTATGAACGATGTTGAAGAGGTTAATTTCATACAAAATAGAATTGATGAAAGTGTTAATGAGTTTCCTTCCATATTTCGCCGTTTACTAATCGTGTTTAATAATAATATCATTTGGGATTTCATGAACCGTTATGAACCTAATCTCGTATCACTACCACAAATGATGGGTACTCCCTATAAGACAAATTACCCTCATATTCCTGAAATGAATATAACAAAAGGTAAAATTTCTGTCAACTTTAATTTCAAACGTTAATAATATCATTTCTTATAATTTCATTTGTTTACTTACATAATTAGTTGTTACCATTTTATGTTGTTGTTTAGAATCTGTCCTTCTGAAAAGGGATGAACTAAAGAGGATCGAGGCGGAGTTGATTGAATTTTTCAAAAGATGTGAAACCATCATTCCATCCATGACACTACCTCAGCTTATGCAGGGTTACCAGGGTGATGGTCAGATATTCCATGGCCCGCCGGAGCCAATTTTTATATATCACATTTATACCGGCTACTTGGAGGAGGAGTTATTCAAGCCAACGGAATATTCATCAACAGATTACTCCACTGATTAGTCTTACTAAAACCGACTGCGTGTGTTTAATGAAAAAATGTGGTGATGATGGTTTCGTTTGCAACATGGGTATTTTAATCGTTTCTTCTCTGTAATGTAATTTTAAGACTTATGTCAGCTTTATTCGAGTACTTTATTAATAAATGTCAACTTTATTCGAGTATTGTCAACGTCAACTATATTTAACCAAAAATTAACGTAAAGGTAAAAAAACAAACATTACATAAATATTCATCAAAAGTACTATTACATTTTGACTCCATTAATAAAGTGCTTAACCGAAACTCAATTTCCGTGCAACTTCTTCATCGGTGCTTTCATTTCTACGTCTTCGACTTCTTCCCGTGGCGGATCCGATGCAAGCGTTCCAGTTCTCGATATTTCTCTGGTACAAAGTTTCGAGATGACTGACACTTTCGTGTCTATAAGTCCGCCAAGCGTTCCAGTGGTGGCATGGCAACATCATCTTGCGGCCCTCTTGAATGCAACCGCATCCAATGATTGTGGTAGTTTACAATCCACATAACACCAAAGGGTTTTTGACCTGGAACCAAAGCCCTAAGTGGTAAAATTGTCTCACAACTACCACCCCAAATTTTCTCACCATTGTCGCGACGGAAATGACCGATAACACATATAGTCCCGTTGAAGGTGGTTGCAAACACAAGTAAGTGGTCGGAACACATCCAATGCTC
This sequence comes from Heliosperma pusillum, assembly GCA_022085475.1. NCBI lineage: Eukaryota > Viridiplantae > Streptophyta > Magnoliopsida > Caryophyllales > Caryophyllaceae > Heliosperma > Heliosperma pusillum. The sequence goes on along the minus strand of JAIUZE010012660.1, from coordinate 1,138 downwards.
CGTACCGCATGGGATCTCAAGATAGAACTCGGCACGCCTCAATGTAATCTCAACGCCTGTCAAACCAGTCCTAGAGGATGGATGAGTACCGAACAGGTTCTTATAGACGTCGTCGCTCCTAATCTCTCGGGCACACCACATCCTCATCTGAAGGTAGTCGCCCTCTTGCCCCCGTTGGTCATGTGATATAACCCGGTAACCACAGTGACCATCGTCACCGACATCTACCCAACCATCGAACTGGCCCCAAAGCACCTCCGGTACCCCGTATCGTTTAGACCAAGTCGAGAAAAGGCCAACGGTGTAGTTTCTTTCTAACGGAGCGTTTGGTGGTCCTGGAGGAAAGTCCCCAAATAAGTGAGTACGAGCAGTAGATCCATCGGTGCTAGGTGTCCCATCTTTCCTTTGACTATGCTCGAAAGACGACTTGTTCCTAGTCGTGGATTTTTTTGGACGACCTTTCGGGTTCTCATTAATAGGAGGTGGCAAAACGTCCTCGTCCCCCGGATGTAAGGCGTCACGCATCTTCTCGGCTACCAACCTACGACGAACCGGGTCACTGTTTCTAGCTTCCACTACTAACCCATCAAACTCATCATCATCGGTTCTCGGCATTTGATCAACACTATCAAATACCAAGGTCTTCCAAAAAACATGAACATCATCAACATGGACCCTCCTACCTCTCCTACTCAAATAAACCAATTTGCATGCACAAGGTAGGCCCTGAGTTGTCTCAAGCACATGTCCACATCCCTCCTCTAACCCAACACCAAGACCAAGCCCTCTCTGAAGCTCCTCCTCCCTTATTCCTATTGCCTTCGTCGACACGACCCCTAGCAACAATGAGAACAAACGACTAGTTATACGAGGCCGACTCCTTGAATCCTCAAGTGACTTTCTAATCTCCGAGTGTTGACTATCAAGCATGTCATTCATCTGCGACCACATACTATCAAGTGTCAAATTTGCACTTTTCAACCATGACTTAAGTAGAGAATGAGCCGACTCGACACGGGAAGTAGACGTGTTACCGAAATGTAGTACATCGTTGGTATAACATCGCACAAACTTCTCCTTGTGCATCGCCCAAGTGCTCAAAACATATCTCCCTAAGGGACCCCACTTTACACGAAAG